>RJWJ010000438.1:69930-240043 GCA_004363605.1 Indri indri | reverse complement strand
ACTATGCCGCCAGCTTCCCTGTTTTTCCAGCTTGCAGATGGCGTACTGTGGGACTTCTTGGCTTTCATAATTGTATGAGTCAATTCTCATAATAAATACCTTCTTATCTATCTATCTATCTATCTATCTATCTATCTATCTATCTATCTATCTATCTATCTATCTATCTCCTATTGGTTCTGATTCTCTGGAGAACCCTGACTGATACAGTAACCTGATGGACAGACTCTCAGATTGCACCTCTGACTCTGGCGCTTGGTCTGCACGTTCCTGACTTGGGCTTAGATGTTGGCCTACAGCCCTGATCCCTGCCTTCATTCTACATCCTTGGTTCAGTCACTGCTTACGTGGCCTTCCCAGTGTCTGACCACTGCCCGTGTTCTGTCCATATCACTGCTCCCAGGTGTCTGATGCTACCACATTCTCTAAA
The DNA here is from genome assembly GCA_004363605.1 of Indri indri. Taxonomy (NCBI): domain Eukaryota; kingdom Metazoa; phylum Chordata; class Mammalia; order Primates; family Indriidae; genus Indri; species Indri indri. The sequence goes on along the minus strand of RJWJ010000438.1, from coordinate 239,613 downwards.
GCCTGCTCAAGGACATCACTCCTCCCTTCCTCTCTCCTCCACCATCAATTTTACCCTCTCTGCTGAATATTCCTGAAAATATACAAATAGTCTATTGTTTCTCCCATCCTAAAAGGAAGAAAGGAAACTCCTCTTGACCCCAATTTCTATTAGAGTTAACTCTCTATTGTTTCCTTCTCATTACTGAAAACATCTTACATTTTAAAAATTATTTTAAGTTCTCTTTTCCTATTCTCCCTGAATCTACCCCAATCAGGCTTTCATCCCCATTACTCTGCTGAAACTGTACTGGTCAAGCTCACCCTTGGTTTCCATGTTGCTAAATCCAGTGGTTATTCTCAGTTTTCACCTTATTTAAAGTCTCAGCAGCACTGAATATACAGCTGATAACACCTTTCTCTGTAAAACTGTCTCCTCTTGGCTTCCAAGATGCTGCACTTGCCTGGGGTTCCTCCTCCCTTTCTCAGTGCTCCTTCTCAATCTCTCTCTTTCTCTCTGCTTGTCTTTCCTCATTTGTCTGTCTTCTAAAATATTGGAGTACCCAGGGCTCAGCCCTTGGACTTCTTTATTTCTGTCTATAGTCACACCATAGGTGATGTAGTCCAGATGGCTTTAAATGGCATCTCTGTGCTGATGTCATCCCAATTCATTTCTCCAACCAGGATGTCTTCCCTGACCCAGAAAAATATATCCTACAGCCAATTTGACACCTCCACTTGGATATCTAATAGGGATTGTGAATTTAACATCTCCAAAGCTAAGTTCTGGGTCATTCTTTTATACTTTTCTCCATTTCAAGTAACGAAACTTCATTTTTTAAATTGCTAGGACAAAAAAGCAAGCAACGCCCTTCCCCCTCCCCCGCCCCAAACTCTAAACTTGATACCCATTTTTGGAAAAAGCCTACAGCACCTGGTATTCCCAGGTGGTCTCCCATCCAAGTGCTAACGAGGCCCAACCCTGCTTAGCTTCCAAGATCAGACAAGATCAGGGACATTCAAGGTGGTATGACTATAGACTCCAACCTTAACTCTTTTCTTTGTCTCACAACCCACATGTGATTCATCTCAAAATCCTGACAAATTCCTCCAAAAGTTGACCACTTCTCACCAGCGCTGCCATGTCTCACCTGTTAGTGCAGTAAATGTCCTAACTGCTGTTCGGCTTCTGTCTTCGTCCATCTACTGCCCCGGCCTATCCTTATCAGAGCAATCGCAGGAACCTAAGAAAATATAAGTCAGATCCTATCGCTCTTCTGCTCATTGCTCTTATTGGCTTCCACCTCATCAGATGAAAGCCCAAGGTCATCACATTTACCCTGAGGGCTCTGTGTAATCTGGTTCCCGCTACTTCTCTTCTCAGCCTTGCTCTCCCCACTCAGTGCATCGCCCACTGCTGCCCTTGACCATACCAGGCAGCCTCCCCTCCTAGGTCTCAACCTTGCTGTTTCCTCTGCCTGGCATTCTATATTCCCAACTAATCACATGACTCCCTTATTGACTTCCTTCAAGTTTCCACTAGTGCACCATCTCGACAGGGCCTTCCCTGATCACCTTATCTAAAGTTGCAACCCTTCCCTTTGACATTTCGATCCCTCTGTCATAATTTATTTTTTCTCTTTAATTTTTTTTTCTCTATTATCATTTTCTAACATACTATATATTCTAACTATTTTATCTTCCTCAGTAGGGTATAACCTCTACAAGGACAAGATATTGAACTGATTTGCTTATTGTTGTATCTCTTCTGGCTAGACCAATGCCAGACACATAGTAATTGCTCAATAAACATTTGTTGAATGAAAGAAAGGATCAGTTATAGGATTGTGTTCCCAAAATTAACTTGGAATTCTGGTATTTAGAACATCGTTCATATTTTTTTCCCAGAAACAGTGCTATTGAGAATAGTTAAGTCCTGTAACATTTGCTCAAAATTTATCTATGTTCCACAGTATGCCTGAAACTAAGGGGGTTTGTAGAGGTATCCTGCAGTGTCTACTAGCTAGCTAGTACCAGTGAGATACAATTAGAGACCACTGATCATAGTACAACATTGTGAAAGCTTTAAAAAAGGAATTACAGAATCCAATCGAAATGTAGGGGAAGGAACACTTGAAATTAGGGTAAATTTTATGGAAGAAGTGACATTTGAACTGGATCCACACAGTGGATGAAAGTTTGCCAAGAAGAGAATGAGAAGAAATATTAATAGGCAGAAGGAATAACAAATCAGATGGCAAAAGCGTTAAAGTATATAGTATGTTCATGGAAAAGAGAACAAACTTTCTGTGTCTGACATGTTAGTGAGAGAGGCAGGTGGGTCGAAGTTGTAAAAACAAAAATGCTTTGAGCCATGTTAGGAGCTGAGATTTGTCCTGTTGATGCTAACAAAGGGTTTTGAATTGGAGTTCTGCAGACTGGTAAAGAAACAAAAGTTCATTTCTACTCATAAATTTTCTTAACATTTTGTGGCTTATCAGTTGTGGTTTTCAAATTTTCTTTGGTTTCTAGGCAATTCCAAAGTTGATTGGGCTGCTTCAAAATTTGGGTAATGGTGGGCCAAGATGGCAGACCAGAAGCAGTCTGTATAGTGCTGCTCTCGCAGAGAGGATGGAAAGTGGAGCATAGGTATCTACCTTCAGATTCATCGTCTGGGTGAGAGCACTGGGAATCCACAGAGCAGAGGTGCGAGTGAAGAAGATAGCAGTAGGGTGACCTGCTCAGCAGCACCAGAGGTAATTAGGGAAGGTGCCCACCATGGGAACAGGATGAGGAGAGAATCCTGGGCTCTGTGCCTCCACTGAGGATACTGCAACTGGAGCACTGGGAGGGCCCCTCCATTGTAACAGACCTGTGGACTGATGCAGAGACCAGACTGGAGGCTGTGCAGCTCCACTGCTTTGGAGAGAAGGAATAGCTGGCCTGTGAATCCCGGGCACTGCGGCTGGTACCATTGTCACATCCCAACACCAGAACGTTCCTTCTGCCCAGGGGTCAGACCTGTGACTGCTGCCTCCCCCTTACCCTGCTGGGTGGAGAGGGAATGGGGAATCCCGGTGCTCACGAGTGCCTCACGGGCAAGTGATGTGCACCCCGCCAATGAGCCTGGCACCTTGGCTACCCAGGTCTGCATGCATTGCACCCCTGTGGACCTCCTCTGTCCCACACGCATGCCCCATCCTGCTGGCCAACCCCATATCATGTGCACGCCTTGCAGCAGGGGCCGGCCCTGCCACAGTGGTCCAGTGACAACCATGAGGGAACAGGGGAGACACAACAGAGCACCAGTGTGAAAGGCTCGCAGAGCGTCTGCCCCTCTCCTGCCTTGCCAAGCTTCCAGAGTAGGACCCAAGCACAGCATCCAGGGACCCATCCCCATCTTCCCTAAGTAACAGTGGTCCCAGAAAAGCAGTAAAGGTATACCATATCTGCTGTCTTTTTTGAGCTGAGAGAAGGGGCCCCAGATGAAAAGGAACCAGCACAGAAACTCTGGCAACATGAAAAAATGGGATGTCTCAACAACCCCAAAGATTAACAATAGCTCTCCAATAATGAACTCCAACCAAAAGGAAATTGTTGAAACGACAGGCATGGAATTCAGATTATCAATGGCAAGTAAGATGAATGGGATTGAGGAGATGGTAGAAAACCATCTCAAAGAAAAATTCAGGGCATGAATGAAAAATTCACTAAAGAGATAACATTACAAAAGAGATAACAGAACTTAAAAAAATAAGTCATTTAGGGAATTTCAAAACACAGTAGAAAGCTTTAACAACAGACTAGACCAAGCAAAAGAAAGAATTTCAGAGCCTGAAACCAAGAATTTAGAAGTAACCCAGTCAGTAAAAAATGTATAAAAAGAACAAAGAAGAATGAATTATTACTGCGAGAAATATGGGATTAGGCAAAATGAATGAATATAAGAACTATAGGTGTCCCTGAGGGAGAAGAAGGAAAAGCGGTAAGCGTGGAAAACCTGTTTGAGAGAATAATAGAAGAAAACTTTGCTGGTATCACTTGAGGTTTAAATATCCAGATACAAGATGGTCATCAAATACCTGGAAGATTCATAGCAAATAGGACATCAACAAGACACATAGTCATTAGTCTGACCAAAGTCAAAGTGAAGAAAAATTTTATAAGTTGCAAGATGAAAGCAACAAGTTACTTACAAAGGAAAACCCATCAGATTAACAGCAAACCTCTCAACAGAGACCTTTCAAGCCAGAAGGGATTGGGGTCCCATTTTTAGTCTTCTTAAACAGAATAAATGCCAATCAAGAATTTTGTATCCTATAAAACTAAGTTTCATGAATGAAAGAGAAATAAAGTCTTTCTCAGACAAGAAATACTAAGAGAATTTGTCACAACTAGGCCTGCCTTACAGGAAATGCTTGGAAGTGCTCTATACATGAGCAATCAATACACACCAGTGTAAAAACACCTGAAATTTAAATTTCACAGCTCTTATAAAACAGTAACACAAGGGAGAACACAAAGCAACTAGGTATCATTCAATATAATGAGCAGAACAGTATCTCACATGGCAACACTAACGTTGAGTGTAAACGGTCTTAATGCTCCATTAAAAAATATAGACTGGCTGAACGGATGAAAAAACACATCCCACGTTTACACTGTCTCCATGAAACCAATATAACTCACAAGGATTCTCACAGACATAAGGTAAAGGGATGCAATAAAGATATTGCATGCAAAGGGAAACCAAAAGTGAGCAGGAGTGGTTGTTCTTATATCAGGTAGAATAGACTTTAAATCAATAATGGTAAAAAAAAAAAAAAGGACAAAAAGTCATTATATAATAATAAAGGGAGGAATTCAGCAAGAAAATATAACAATCCTAAATATATATTCATCTAACACAGGAACTCCCAGATTCATAAAACAAATTTTACTAGATCTAAGCAAAGAAACACACGGCAACAGCTTAATCGCTGGGGACTTTAACACTCCACTGACAGAAGTGGGCAGATCATTGAGGCAGAAGATCAACAAAGAAACACTAGACTTAAACAAGACTCTGGAACAAATGTACCTAATAGGCATTTATAGAACATTCTACCCCCAAACTGTAGAAGATACATTCCTCTCATCAGCATATGGGGCATTTTCCAAGACAGAAGACAGATCATATGTTAGCCCACAGAACAAGTCTCAGTAAATGCAGAAAAATCAAAATCATTCCGTGTATCTTCTCAGATCACAGTGGAATAAAACCAGAAATCAATTCCAAGAGAAACTCTCAAATTTGCACAAAGTCACGGAAATTAGATAACTTAATATTGGATAATCCTTGGGTCAATGATGAAATTAAGATGGAAATTGAAAGATTTTTTTAAACTGAACAATAAACATGATGCAAGCATCCAAAACCTATGGGATATAGAAAAGCAGAATTAAGAGGAAAAATCATAGCGTTACATGCTTATATCAAAAAGACAGAAAGATCACAAAATAACAACCTAATGTCACACCTCAGGGAAGTAGAAAAAGAAGAAACTAAATCCAAAGCTAGCAGAAGAAATAACAAAGCTCAGAGCAGAACCCAGGCAAATAATTTGTGAATAAGACCCCAAAAGCAAATACAATATAAACAAAAATAAGTAAATGGAACTTAATTAAACTAAAAAGTTTCAGCACAACAAAGAAAATAATCAACAAAATAAATAGACAACCTACAGAATGGGAGAAAATATTCTCAAGCTGTACATCAGACAGAGGGATAATATCCAGAATTTACAAAGAACTCAAACAAATCATCAAGAAGAAAACAAAAAACCCCATCAAAAAGTGGGCAGAAGACATGAACAGACCCTTTTCAAAAGAAGACAGACAAATGGTCAACAAATGTATGAAGAAATACTCAACATCACTATTTATCAGGGAAATGCAAATTAAAACCACGATGAGATACCACCTTACCCTAGTCAGTCATGGTTATTATTAAAAGTCAAAAAAAGGATAGATGTTGGCATAGCTTAGTAAGAAGGGAATACTTATACACTGCTGGTGCGAATGTAAACTTGTACGACCACTATGGAAAGCATATGGAGATTCCTCAAAGAACTAAAAGTAGACCTACCATTTGATCCAACAAGAGCCCACTACTGGGTGTCTACCAAAAGGAAAAGAAGTAATTTAATCAAAATGACACCCGCACCAGAATGTTTATCTCAGCACAATACACAATTGCAAAGAAACGGAATCAACCTAAGTGCCCATCAACTGATGAGTGGATAAAGAAAATGTGGTGTACATATACTATGGAGTACTACCCAGCCATGAAAAGGAATGAAATAATGTCTTTTGCAGCAATTTGGATGGACTGCAGACTATTGTCTTAAGTGAAGTATCTCAGGAATGAAAAACAGATACCACATGTTCTCACTTATATGTGGGCACTAAGCAAAGGATATATATGGTCATAAAGAGCCGTAATGGACATTAGAAACTAAGAAGAGGGGAGGTTGGGAGGGAGTAAGGGATGAAAATTTACCTAGCAAGTACAATGTACACTATTCTGGTGATGGGTACACTGAAAGCCCTGACTACAGCATGACAAAATTTATCCATGTAGCAAAAAGCACTTGTATCGCAAAATTTTTTGAAATAAAATAAATGTAGGTAATCACTGGTCTCTAGTAAGTGGTGAGAGATAGGTGTTTAATTTTATTCTTCTGCATATGGATATCCAGTTTGTCTGGTAGCGTTTACTGAAGGAGAGTGTCCTTTCCCCAGTGTGTGTTCTTAGCACCTTTGTTGAAAATCTGTTGGCTGTAAATGCATGGATTTATTTCTGGGATCTCTGTTCTGTTCTATTGGTCTCTATGTTTTCACATCAGTATCATGCCGTTTGGTTATTTATTGCTTTGTGGAGTATTTTGAAGACAGATAGTGTGATGCCAGCTATCTCTTTTAACTGGCAACAAGTTAACTTTGCTCACAAAGAAACAAAAAACTGTACACTTTAATTAAATTCTCCCCCCACTATTTGAATTTTTGATGTGATAATTTATATTTTTTATATTGCCTATGTCTTAACAAATTAATGTAGTTATTCCCCTAATAGTTTTATCATTTACTTTTCATGCTAAAGATATAAGTGTTTATGCACAACAATTACAGTATTGGAGTAAGTTTTAAAATAAGTATGATTTGTCCATATACTCACTTTTACAAGTGAGTTTTATACTTTCAGATTGTTTCTTCCTACACATCAGCTTCCTTTTCTTTCAGTTTGAAGATCTCCCTGCAGTATTTCTTGTAGGACAGATCTAGCAGCAATGAATTCCCTTAGCTTTTGTTTGTGTGGGAAAGCCTTTTATCTCACCTTTGTTGCTGAAGGACAACTTTGCTGGATATAGTATTTTTGGTTGGCAGTTTTTTTTTTTCCCCCTTATTCAGTCTGAATATATTATCTTACTTCCTCTTGGCCTGAAAAGTTTCTGCTGAGAAGTCTGCTGGCAGGATATTGGAGCTCCCTTACATGCTATTTGCTTCTTTTCTCTCACTGCTTTCAGAATTCTCTCTTTGTCCTTTGAGAATTCGATTAGAATATGTCTTGCGGTGGTCTTAGTGGGGTTGAATATTATTGGTGACATTTAATTTTCCTGTACCTGGGTATTTATATTTTTTCCAGGTTTGGAAAGTTTTCTGTTATTATTTCTTTGCATAAGCTTTCTACACCATTTTCTTTCTCAACTCCCTTTTTAACTCCAATAACCTGAAAATTTGCTCTTTTGATGTTATCCCATAGATTCTGCAAGCTTTCTCAATTACCTTACATTATTTTTTTCTCTTTTCTCTTCTGTGTATTTTCAAACAGTCTGCCTTTGAGCTCGGTGATTCTTCTGTTCGATCAATTCAGCTGTTGATGCTCATATTGCACTTTTAATTTGTTCATTGTAGTTTTCAGCTCTAGGATTTGTTAGTTTTTTTATTATTTCAATATCTCTGTTAAATTTCTCTGATAAATTTCTGAATTGTTTCTGTGTTTCTTGAAATCATTGAGATTCATTCAAATAACTATTTTGAATTATTTGTCTGAGAGATCATGCATCTCCATATAGTTTAAGGTCAGTTTCTTAAGCCTTATTTTATCCATTTGGTGAGGTCATATTTCTGAGCTTGGAACCTGGGAGCACAACTGGTGGGTCTGCCACCTGGGTTCTGGTGTGTACTCTCAAAATGACTCTTCTAGGTCTTGGGCTCCACTAGAGTTCCACAACTTTCTATCTAAATCCTGAGGTTCCCACAAAGAGATTTTTATCTGTGGATGGGTACAAAATTCTTGTTCTTCTTGTGTGGAGTGATATAAGTGGGTGACCTCTTATTCTGCCATCTTGCTGATATCACTCTTCTTATATCTGGGTCCACCTTTTAACTACACTACAAAGTTGCCATGCAGAAGGCAGTCAGGATGTTGTGGGTTCTGGAAACCGTGAATGGAGAATGATTCAATTGATTAAGGATGTCCAACTTGGAAGGTACATTAAGGAGGAAATTTGAAATTTATCTTCAGACATGAAGGAAAATTTTGTCTAGGAAGGAAAAGATTTGGGCTCAAAACGTTTTGGTCTTAAGATAAACATTATCAACAGAATTTCAAAGATGGAAAAGGCATCTTGTGAGAGAGTGAGGTCACTGTCATCAGATATATTCAAGCCAGGTTGTGAGCATTGTGGGGATGCCTGAGAAGTGGTTCTTCCACCGATTGGAAGGTTTGATTTGATGCCTTCTGAAATCCCTTTAAACGTGAAGAATACATGATTCTAAGAGGCGCTCAGTCCAAAGGATAAGCCATTACATCTTTACACTCCACTTGGTGTTACAAATTCCATTTTAGATTATATTCTTTATCCAAGGTCATTTACCATAACCCTTTATATAAATCAATAGATGATATTTCTAGCTATTCCCAGCTGATATAACAATATATCAATTTTAAATAGAATACACATTAGATTTGGTTCACAGATCAGAGAGTTTTAGAACTAAGAGCTATGGGGTCCTTAGAGATTATCTGGTCAAATCTTTTCATTGCACAATGACAAAATTGGAACTAAAAGGCCCTATGTTTTCTCCTGCCTTACCTAGCTCCTTTCAGGTGCATAAGCAATATCTTTCTCCTACAGGTTCAGCCCTCTTCATCTCCAAGCCAGTATCAACAAAGGCAGGACAATTAGCAGCAATCTTTGACTTACATCTAGTGAGACTTAGAGTTTGTTTGTTAATAATGTTAATTATTTATTAAGCAAGCTGTACCAAGCACTACTATAGGTGTTTTGCAAACAATATGAAATTTAATTCTGTGACCAATATTATTATCCTTATTTTAAAGACGAGGGAGTGAGGCTTAGAGAAGTTATGTGATTTACCTAACGTCACACAGCTAGTAAGGCAGCAGACTTCAGTTTCAAATCCACAAAGGTCTTACCCAAAATTCTGTGTTTTATGTTGCCATTCAGGCATAGACTTACCTGCCAGCCTCACTTGGAGCACATCCTTTGTCCACCAGATCGAATCTTCCTGGTAGGGGTATTCTCCTGTATCGTGCCTAATCTCACTACTTTTTTTGGAATACTGGGTATGGAACATCTGTCCTGTTCCCCATGGCCAGTTTCGGCATCCAGGCCATCACCATACCTGGTGGTTGTGATTTCCACATGGTTTTTACCATGTGGGACCTGGACACAAGAATTCTAATGCCTGGCATTGTGCATTTTTCTTTGTACTTTGTTCCATTTCTCCAGACAGCTTTAAATAAGATAAATACTTCTTATTTTTTAATTCAAGCTTCGTGGACTAATGTAAGACAAAAAGCCATGAGACATACTCCATTGTCTTCTGGCACTGATTATTGCTATGGAAGCATCTGAAGATAATGTGACCTTCTAATCCTTTTGTAGATAACTTAATATTCTTATATAATCTCAATCTACAGGTTCAAGCATTTCTCATTCATGAAGATTTTTAAAAGTATTTGTTCTGGACCATGTGGTGTGTTCTATTCCTTATGAACACTAAATTATGTACATGTTGGATCTTCTTTGTCTTCCATATCCATCAGCTTCTCTTGAATCATTTTTATAAAAGATCTCTATTCATGTTTCTCTATCTTAGTTTATTTAAATTTAGAAACTATTTAAAACTTAATTATAGATTATTTTATATACAGGAAAGAAAATATATAATTTCAAGTTATGAAACATAATAATAAAGAAAATGGCAATAAACCCACCAGTTAGCTTAAGAAAAAGAACATCTTCAATGACGTGTATTTCCCCCAATCCTATCTGCTTTCTATCACCCAGAGGTAACCACAATACTGAATTTTTTCTTACAACTTCCTTGTTTGTCTATATAGATTTAGCATATTACATATGTGTGCATATTGATATGTAATACTCATATACATATATACACATAATACATTATTAAATTTCACTTGTTCAGGGAATCATTACAATTAAAGCATTAACTATATAATCTATTTTTTCACACTATATCATATTTATATGCTCATTTCTGTTTATGTAAGTAGCTATTTATTTTTATTTAAAAAATTTCCATTGCGTTAACATACCAACACAACAACTTGTGTTGTTTCAGGTTATTTGTTCTGTATGAGCAATGCTATAATAAGCATGCTTGTACAGATTTCCTGATGCAAAAACCACATAAGCAAGTGTGTTACTCTAGTTTATACCTAAGAGTAGAATTGTTTGGTAATATACTATTCACATGGTCTAGCGTGGTGAATGTTCCAGGTACATTTGAGAAAAATATGTATTCTGCTGTTTTCAGGTGGAGTGCTCTGTAAATGTCAATTAGGTCCAGTTGGTTGATAGTGTTGTTCAAGTCTTCTGTTTAATTCAGTGACTTTCTGTCTACTTGTTCCGTAGCTCGCTGAGAGAGGAGTGTTGAAGTTTTCAACCATAATTGCAGATTTGCCCATTTCTCCTCTCAGTTCTGTCAGTTTTTACTTTATGTATTTTGAAGGTCTATTATTAGGTGCACACACATTTAGCATATTCTGTGTTCTTGACAAAGCTATTATCATTGAGAAATGTTCCCCTTAATTCATGATAATAATTCTTGAAGTTCACTTTTCTGATATTAACATAGGTACTTTAGGTATTTTATTCTGAGTGATGCATATCTTTTTTCATTGTTTTACTTTTAATCCCATTAACCCAGTCTATTTTTTGATTAATGTTAGCATAATATACTCTTTCTATTCTTTTGCTTTCAAATTAATTATATCATTGTGTTTAAGGCCAGGTTATTTCAGCAGCATATAGTTAGGAAATATTTCTTTTAATCCACTCTGGCAATCTCTGTATCTTAATTGGTATATTTAGACCATTTACATTTAAGATAATTATTAATATGTTACAGCTTGTGTCTGCTCTTTCATTATTATATTTTTGCTGGTTTCCTTTGTTTCTTATTATGTGAAGTGTTCTGTAGATATCATCTAGTACAATTTCATTGACAGTATAGTTCAAGAATTCCTTGGCTTTTAAATTTTTCTGGGCTCTCCAAGGTTTCCTCTACACTTTTCTTTGTATTTCCATGTGGATTTAGGAGTTGCATAGCATTCCTTGGCAAACTGCTGGTGTTTTAATTGAGATTGCACAAAACTGTATATAAAATAGAGGACAATTGATATTTTCATTGTAACAAGTATCTTTATCTATGAATATGGTATAAGTCTCCATTTATGTTGTTCTCTTTTTTGTCCTTCACTATTGGTTTATAATTTCTTCATGAAAACATTGCTTATGTTTTTGATAGATTTGTTTCTAGGTACCTGATATATTTTGATGGTATTTAAAATGATACATTTAAAAAATATTTTCTGTTCATTGTTATATAGAAATGCAATATTTGTATATGGATTTTAGTCTAGCCACTGTGAAGTTTTCTTATTAATTCTAGAAACTTGTCTACAGATGTATTTTGATTTTTTTTTGCAAGATAGTTGTATCAATTATAGCTTTGTTTCAATCATTTCAATCTTCATAGCTTTTATTTTCTTTAATACTATTGTATTGGTTAGACTCTCCTCCGGTGCTGAATAGGAGTTCTTTTTTTAGAAAAACTTATCCTGTTACTGATTGTATAGAAAATAATTCTAACATTTCTCCACCGAGGCAATGTTTCTTCCAGGTTTCTGGTAAGATGTCATTTACTTGGTTTAGAAAGTTTTCTTGCATTTCTACTTTGTTAAGGTTTTTATTGTACATACGTGTTGATTTTTGTCGAAGGTTTTTTTTTTTTTGCATTTATTGAGGTAATTGTGTAGTTTTTCTCTTTTACTCTATTAATGTAGAGATTACATTAAATGCTTTCTAATGCTAAAACCATTTTTTGTAGTCCTAAAATAAACCCAATTTGGTAAATGCATATATTTTTAAATTACATTTATGGTTTCAATCCACTTCTGCTTTATTTACTATTTTTCTAAATATATTAATCAGTGAAATTGATCTTCAATTTCCCTTTCTTATACTGCTCATGTCTGTTTTCAGAATTAAGTTCATGATAGTCCCATAAAGTGAACTGGCAGTCTACTATATGCCAGAAATTGTAGGAATTAGAGATATAGCACAAAATAAAGAGATAAAAATTCCCTTTTCTTTTGTACTTTACGTTTAATGTTTTTTGAATATTTGGTAGAATTTGCCTATAAAACAGTTTGGGATTGGTGGTTTCCTTGCAGAGCATTTTTAAATTGCTGGACCAATGTCTTTTATAGTAATTCTTCTTCTACTCTTTTTTGAGTCAGTTTTGATATAATAAGTTACATTTATCCATAAATTTTATTAACATTTAAAATATGTTGGTGTAGAACTAGCAATAATAATCTATATCTTCTACCACTTTTCTATATTAGTAGTTATGTTCTATTTTCATTTCAAATACTAATTTCTTCTTTTTATAGGCTTTTCTTTGTCTTTATTTTTGAATTTTTATTTTGTGCATTTTTTTAAAGGTAGTATATTTACATGGCTAAAATTCAGATGATAGAGGATACACAATGGAAAATATATCTCATTCTTGTCTTCCTACCATTATGTTATCTTCTAATTACTAATATTATTAATTTCTTACATATTCTTTTAGATAAGGATGCATAATACATAGATAAACAAGTATATATAAGTAGTTTTAAATTTTCCCAGATAGTAGCATACTATATATGCCTTTATTCTCCTAAACTTTTGTGCTTAATAGCATGTGAAGATTTTTTCTTATCAGGAAATAATGGGTTTCTTCATTTTAGTTTATGAATGCATGCCTGGTATAATCCCATATGGATGTATATAATTTATTTTTCCAATTTTTGTCAAAGAACATAAGGTCATATTCATTCTTCTTCTACTACAAACAAAACTGCAATAAATAACTTTGTACACGAATCATTTTGTACATGTGCAGATGTATCTTAGGATAAATTCCTGGAAGCAAAATTATTGGATCAAATGGTATAGGGAATATATTTTATTTTATTCATTTGGGGTAGGCTATATGTACATATGTTATAAAATAAATTAAAAAAAAACAAAGGAGTAAATATGAAAAAAGAAAAATAAATCTTCCTTGTAACCCTTTCGCTACATTTCTCTTTCCAGAGGCAATCAGCTGTTTCTTTTCAGAGATTTTCTATGCGTACACAGGTATACATGCATATATTGGTAATTTCTCTTACATTTTAGACTGTAATTCAAACTGTAGGTACTGGAAAGTATTTGCTAATTTGTTGTTTAAAAGAGAATCACCAGGCTTTGGGAATCCATTTATTTTAGAACACAGTCTTTGTTGTCTCAGTTTTCAGACAACACTCAGCCTCACACCACTGCCCTTGCAGACCTCATTAGTACAGATGGGGTCTCTCCACTGATTTTTATTATGTCTGTCTTTACGCTGTAGGGGGAATGTGAACATTTTTATGGGATTTTGAATTTCCCTTCTGCAAACATTTCAAACATGATACAATTGGGATGGTTTGCCATCTACGCTGACACAGGGGAGTCATTTTGGGACCCTCATTCAACATCATTTAAGGGGGGGGTATTTTTGTTTTTCTTTTACTTTGAGTTTTTGTTTCTTATGTGTCATTCATTCGTCTTTTTTGTTTTACTTCCTAGTTTTGAGGAGACCCATCCTTCGGTAGTTTTCTGAGAAAAGGTGTGTGGCAGGAAAAAGTTTTAGATTATCCACGTCTGAAAATATCTGTATGTTTCTTTCTCACTTAATTGATGTTTGATTTGTGTAGAAATTTAATTAAGTATTTTTCTTCAGAATTTTGAAAGCATTACTTAATTGTCTGCTAGTTTTCTGTGTTGGTGAAGATGTATCTGAAGCTGTTACGATTCTTGATCCTCTCTGTGCCACCTGTTTTTTCTCATGGGAATTTTAAATTTTGTCCTTGGTGACCTTAAATTTTACAGTAATATGCCTTAGAATGGGCCTATTTTATCCATTGTGCTCAATACTTTCAATTTGGAAAACCGTGCCTTTCATTACTAATAAATCTCTTTGAAATATGTCATTGATGATATACTCCTTTTGAAAAAATCTATTCTTTCATTTAGGGTGCTAAACATATTGAAATGATCTTCCAATTTGATTATCATTTTTCTGCTATGATCAATTTATTGCCTTTTTTCTTTATTTTATGGTAAATTTCTAACTTTATTTAGCAATCTCCCTTTCTTGATTTTTAAATTTCTGCTATTATACACTTAATTTTGTTCCCTATGTGTTCCTTTTATTCTAGCCCTCTCATATACTACTTCATTAACGCATTGTCTTTCCTTACACATCTAAGGATCGGATACTAATTTTTTTAAAGGAAGTTTGTTTTTTCTTTCTGAATAATCGGTGCTTTATCTAAATTGCTTTCTACTTCTACTTTTTCTATTTGATTTGCCTCCCATAGGAAACTTTCCTTGTATACTTGATAATTCTTGGTTGTATATTAATGATTGAGAGAGCCTAAAATTTTATTTGGAAGTTCTGAGCACATGGGCGGGGTTGTCCACTTTGAGCATCGCTATGAGCCAGACTGTGAGAGCTGTCTGTTGGGGCTACCCCTTGTTAATAACTTAGTTTCTATTCCTAACTTCTCTTTTCTTTATTAATTACTTCTTAGACTTTCTTTGGGCTTATTCTCTTATTCTTTTTCTCTAACTTTCTAGGTTGTTCGCTTACCTTATTAAGTTCACCCTTTCCACTCTTCTAGCCTAAGTCTACAAAATTTTCTCTAAGCAACACTTTGCCTGTAAGATTTGATGAGTGACAATTTCATTACTATTTAGTTCTAAATATTCTATAATTTCCATTAGGGGTTTTCCCTTCTTTGCCTGTAAATTATTTAGAGATGCCTGTGTGTGTGTGTTTTTGTGTGTGCACATTCTTGGTTTACATTCATATGGAATTTTTTTTAATTGCATTGTGGTCAGAGCAATCTGCTCTTTGTGATAGTAATTCTTGAAGGTAGTTGAAAAGTGTTTTATAGCTTAGTATGTGATCAAATTGCATAAATGTTTCCTGTGTATATTTTTTAAAAATACGTTACCAAATTGTTGGTTGCATGTGCTGTATGTCTTATATAGCCCAAGCTTGTTAACCATGTTATTGAAATATTTCACATCCTGACTGTTAATTTCTGAGAGAGATGTGTTAAAATTTCCCAATAACATAGTAGATTGTATTTCTCCCTATAGTTCTTTAATTTTTTTACTTTATATATTTTAAACTATTTTATCGGGTATATTCAAGTATAAAATTATTATGTATTTCTAGAGAAGTGAAGATTTTACCATTATGTAATGATTCTCTTTATCTCTAGTATGCCTTTTGCTTTAAAGTCTATTTTTGCCTGATATGAACACAAGCTATATTATTTTTCTTTTGGTTAATGTTTGCTTCTTTTCTAATTTTTGCATATTTTTACTTCGAACCTTTCTGTATCTTCATGATTTAGGTGTATCTCTTGCAAGTACCGCGTAGCTTAAAAAAAATTCTGTCTGCCAATCTACATCTTTTAACTAGACTCTATCTTTATTCTAATTAATAACATATTTAGATTTACTTGCTCTATTTTATTAATATCTTATGTTTTCTTTTTGTTTTGCTTTTGCTGTGGTTTTTTCTTCTTGCTTTCCTTTATTTAAATTAGTTGAGGTATTTTTTTTTCTCCCTAACTTATTTAGAAAATATTTATTTTGTTCCTATTCTTTTGATGGCTACCTTTGAAATTTTACAATGTATACTTGACACAGGATAAAGTTCATTAATATTTTTCAACTCCCTCCCAAATAATGAGACCTTTGAATGGTTTAATTTCAGTCACTCCTAAACCCTAACCTTAGCTTCTAGATGTCCCCCCTTTTAGCTCTTTTTATTAGTATAATAAATTAGATACTTTATTATTGTTTTATAGAATCAGCTTTTATTTAAATTTATCCGTATATTCATTTTTTATTTCATTCATATCCATTTCTGCATGGTCAGAACTTTTTTTTTTTTTTTGCTATTTTCTTTCTTCATAAAACACATCCTTGAAAATTTCCTTTAGTCAGAGTCTAATAGTCATAAACTCTTTCAGATTTGTATAGCTGAAAATCTTTTTATTTCATCTCTTTTCCTGAAATACATAGCTCATATTGGTATACTCTTTTGAGTTAATGCAGGAATACTCTAACATAATGCATAAGCATGACCCCAAAATATGCATTTTTATAAAATGCAGGGTCACGTTACTGTAAGAGTAATGAAAGCCCGTGGTTGAGCCTCTCGGGCCTGGAGTTCACAAGGCCTGATCACGTGACTCAAATCGGACTGGATCTCAGCCGTAGTTAGGAACAGCCTGGTGGCCATTATGTACTTCAGCTCAAATACCGACAGGGACAATCCTGGATCCCAGGCTGGCTGAGACCTCCAAGAGAGTAATAATGACTCTGAGGATCTCCTAGTGAGTTGGGGAAATTAAAGTTCACCTTTTTCCCACTCCCCCCACCTCTTTACCCCTGATTTACACAAGACAAGCATGTGAGCCAGAGAAGGAGCCTATCTTCAGTTGTATTACATACGTGTTCACTTTCTGAAGAAATGCAGGACTGCGTGGGATTTCACTGTACATACCGTTTTCTGTCACCACTTACACATGGCTGCAGTATGAGATTGTCTTCTAGCTTCATTGCTGCTGTCGAGATGTGAGCTGTCAACTTAATCGTTATGACCATGCAAGTAATCTTTCTGATATCTGGTTGCTTTTGAGGTCTTTAACTGATCTTTAGTGTACTGTAGTTTTAATCCTATGAATCTTGGATTTGTTAAGACCCCTAAAAATGAGGTTTGATGTCTTTCAACAGATCTAGAGAATTCTCATCCATTAACTTCCGTTTTTTTTTAATTTATTTTTATTTTTTAATCGCAGAATAATATGGGGGTAAAAACACTTTGGTTACATATATTGCCTTTGCACTGCCCGAGTCGGAGCTACAAGTGTGCCCATCCCCCAGACAATGCACACCGCATCCATTAGGTGTGAATTTACCTACCACCTGCCTGATATCCAATGAATATTACTTCCATATATGCACATAAGTGTTGACCTATTAGTACCAATTTAGAGGTGAGTGCATGCGGTGCTTGTTTTTCCATTCTTGTGATACTTCACTTTGAAGAATGGGCTCCAGCTCCATCCAGGATAATACAAGAGATATTAATTCACCATTGTTTTTTTTATGGCTGAGTAGTACTCGATGGTAGGTCTCTCACCTTCTTAGTTAAACATATTCCTAAATATTTAATTTTTTTGATGCTATTGTGAAAGGTATTGCATCTTTAATTTGATTCTCAGATTGACTGTTATTAGGGTATATGAAAACTACCTGATTTGTGTTCACTGATTTCGTATCCTGAGACTTTGCTGAATTCATTTATCAATTCCAGGAGTCTCTTGGTTGAATATTTGGGGTTTTCTAGATATTAACATAATATCGTATCATCAGAAGAGAGTGATAGTTTGACCTCTTCTGCCCCCATTTGGATACTCTTGATTTCCTTCTCTTGTCTGATTGCTCTGGCAAAGGCTTCCAGCACTATGTCAAATAGAAGTGGAGATAGAGGGCAACCTTGTTTGGTTCCAGTTCTAAGCGGGAATGCGGGAATGCTTTCAATTTCTCCCCGTTCAGTATGATGTTGGCTGTGGGTTTGTCGTATATGGCTTTAATAATTTTGAGATATGACCCATCTGTGCCTATTTTGTTAAGAGTTCTTATCATAAAAGGGTGCCGAATTTTGTCAAATGCCTTTTCTGTGTGTGTTGAGAGAATCATATGGTCTTTGTTCTTGCTTTTATTTATATGGTGAATTACATTTACAGATTTGTGAATATTAAACCTTGCATCTCTGGGTTGAAGCCCACGTGGTCGTGCTTATTTATTTTTTTGATGTGCAGTTGAATTCAGTTTGCTAAGATTTTATTGAGAATTGATGCATCCATATTCATAAGGGATATTGGTCTGTAGTTTTCTTTTTTTGTTGTGTTCTTTCCTGGCTTTGGAGTCAAGGTGATACTGGCTTTGTAGAATGCATTGGGGAGGGTTCTATCCTTCTAAATGTTGTGGAATAATTTCTGCAGTATAGGTACCAGTTCTTCTTTGTAGGTTTGGTAAAATTCTCCATTAACTTTTGAATATTGTTTCTCTTTCATTTTGTTGGTTCAGTGTCCTTCTGGAACTCTGATTGAATCTGTTTGCCCTGACTCTGTACTCTAGGTTTTCTTAATTTCTCTTTTATGTTTTCTTTTTTAAAAAAATATCTCCAAGCAGCATTTTCATTTTTCTTATTGTCTAAATCTCTTTTGGATGTATTTATTCTGTTTAATTCTTCCATTGACCTTTTTTTTTTTTTAAAAAAAAAAAAGGTATAATTAACATGTAATAAAAAGCACTTGTGCACTTAGTTTGATGAGTTCTGGCAATTTTATATAGCCATGTATTAATAGTAACTACCCCAAACAAAAATAGAACATTACCGTCACCCCAGAAAGTTTCCTGGTGTCTCTTTCTGGTCACTTCTATTGAACTTTTCAGTTATTTTATTTTTAATTTCGAGGAGTTATATTTGGTTGTTTTTCAAATTTGTCTGGTCATTTTTGATAATCTATTGCTCTTTTCTTATTCTGAAAATTTCTCTCTCTAATTCTTTAAGCATCCTAAAAATAGTTATTTCATCCTGTATCTGATAATTCCAATATCTGAAATTGTTTTGTTGTTGTCGTCACTGTTATTCCAGCTGACTTTCACTAATGGTGACTTTTTACCTCTGAGTTTTGTGACTTTTACTGTGAACTCATATTTATTGGAACACATTCTCTGGGAGTTTTTTAAAGCCCGAATTGAAGGATCTTTTTATGTGTTCGCTTTCATTGTTTAATAATATTTTTTGAGCTCTTACTTTTCTTCTTTGAATGTATGTGTCTTTTATTATTTATCAAGAGAGGGATCAGTTGTTTATAAGCTTTCGAGGCTAAGGAGAAGAATAATTTATTTCGAATTACATTTTTTCTCTTTTGATAATTCTTCTTCAAGTGTATGGTATAATCTTCATGTGCTTCCGTTCATTTTCCTTTACTCAGTTCTTTCCTTTGCTCTGGGAGTCAAAACTTCCCACAATTTTCAGTTTTTAAGATGTTGGTTCAGCTTAGAGGAAGATTTCAGAAATTGCAGGATTTCTGCACTGTGGTCTGGTGAGTACAATGTCTTATTCACTCTGTTTCGTCACCAATGGTCTTCCTTGGCTAGGAGTTAAATCAGAGACAATAAAAATGAGGTGTCAGCACCTTTTCTTCTTAAATTTTTCCTCCTCTGAGTACTCTAATATTTATCTGCTTCCCCTAAACATTTTTAACCAATGATTTATTAACCAGCCTCTCCCGGATAATTGCTTTTAAGGGTCTTACTTAAGAACTGAGGAGCTATGTCAGCTCCTTAGAATCCTCCTTCATCTTAGTCCGGATTTCTCATTATTTGGCATACGTGCTTGATAGTTTATAACTGTTTGCTTATTTCACAGATGATGAAAGTTTTAAAAAATTCCTTTTAAAAATTGTTTTTGTCAAGTTTAGGAGGCTGATGGAGTAAAAATGTCCATACTTTGCCAGCTTACATGGAAATTTCCTTCAAAAGTTTAATAGCTTAAAAATTAATCAAAATGAAGTAACCAGTTTGGAAATAAGAACTATTAGGGAAGCCAAAGAATTAAAATTGTTGGATTTTTCTTATTTTAGTATCTGTTTTACGTCTTCCCTGACGTCACCTATCTCTTCTTCACTAGCTACGCCAAGCAGTTGATAGCATTTTGACCACTATTACAGCCCGACAAAGTCAGATCATCCTGGTTTGCTTTGGTATATATTTTCGTGGCAGAGATTTCAAACTTTAAATGAAAATTCACACTTGTCCTTCCATATTGAGTTGTCACTGCAAAGGAGCTCTGCATCCAGATTGTATTTCCCAGTGCCTCTGTAGCTAGGGAGGCCACATGCCTAGTTCTCACCAAGGGAATAAAAAGAAAGTTACAATGTCACTTCAAGGCCAAGGATGTTAAGAAAGGGTGTGACTTTTCTGTCTTCTATTTTCTACTTGCCAGAGTAGTACAAAAGGTTATAAGGCTCCAGAGGAACAACAAAGCTGCAAGATGGAAGGAACTTGAGACTTTCAATCACCAAATGAGAAAAGCAGCTTACCTACCAGGAATACCTATGTTGGAATGCTATTTAAGAGATAAATACACTTTTATTGTGAAATTTTGGAATTGGTTTGTTATAGCTGCTTGCATTGTCCTAACTTATATCTAAGTGTTCATTCCGAAAAGACTTATTCCATTTTTTAGTTGGTGGTCAGAAATACTAGATTATATTAGATGTTCCATGCTGCATGATTCTAAGAATATCAAGACCTTCTATCATTTTTAATGTTCATCCAATTTTGCATCATCGAATGAAGTTGCCTTTTGACACATGGCTTTACATAATATAGTGACATATTAATACATCTCTTTAAGGTTTTATTTTATTTCTTGTCTGTTGCCTGGAAGATGATTCTCTAATACAGTAATTAAGAATGTGCATTCCTATGAAGTCCACAACATCTCTGTGTAAAGGCAGGAATGCCATCATCTGATCTTCTTCTTGAGACATTTTACAAAATGCTTTTTAAAAGCCCCGGAACTTCTAGATGTTTTATGTCTGCTATATTTTCCTGCACCAAAAGTTCTTTTTATTTAATTTCTTCCTAAGACTTGATACATGGCCTAGTGCTATTAATTTGAACTCTACAATGTTCTCTTCCAAGGATTTTGATTAAGTATGATGTTTCTCTCACTTTCTTTCTCGTTGTGAAATGAGAGTATGGATCCCTGGCGGAGATCTTTCTATCTGTACAACAATACTTTGTCGTGACCGTTTTAGGAGAGGACGATCTATTAGTCAGTTGTGAAATTTAGCTGTAATTGTATTTAAACAAAGGGTTTCATTGCATCTGACAGATTCCAGGCTTGAAAGTTGGTGTAAGTGGGGAGGAAGAGGACCTGGAAAACTTACTCTCTCTTTGGAGCCGGGAGGGCCATTGGCTTCTGTTTCTCCGACGTTCAGAACTCTTCCTACACTCGCTGCTGACCTCAGGTTGAGTGTCCTGGAAAGCAAAAGGGAGCCTGGATTAGGCGACAGCAGCTAGGACTTTTCTTATATGCCTTCACACGGCGATTGAGTGGCATGAGTTACTGTTCCTGGCACTGAGACTTAGCAGGTGCAAACAGAGGAAATTGGGATTTTGTCTCGAGAACGACAGAGGCACCAGCAGAACTTGGCACAAGGGGCTTACGAGGCCGGCGGTTCGGCTGTGCCCCGGCAGTTTGTCCTGGCAGGTGTCTTTGGAGTAGCTGGAGTGACCCGTGTGCTCCCTGGAGCTGGTGTGGGGGGGGTCTGGGCTCTTTCCTGCCTCCTTCAGCTTTATGGAGCGGCTGCCCGCTCATCCGTCTTAAAGTTGCAAGTGTTTGACTCGCGCGTCTCGGGTACTGAAGCATTTCCCACGGCTTCAACATGGCACGGGGGTTAATTAAAGCTGCAGAAAGAGGTGGACTGTTTGGCTCTTCCTTACAGCTGGGCTGGGAGGCCATGGGCTGGTTTGAGCACAGACTTAGAGGGCCTCCCAACTGGAATGGAATCAAAGACTTCCATGGCCTCAGGTTTGTTTACTTTTGGCATTACCAGGGGTTTGCTGGCCCTCTGGTTGTTAGGGAGGCAGCGGCTCTGAGTGGCCCCGACCCAGAGTCAGGTTTAGCACTGGGAGGAATCACATACGAGCAAGATCAGCATCATCCTGCTCACTCTCCTGGAACACACAGCAGTGAGGGCTGGGCCGGCTGTCTAAGACATCCCCTGAAACCCCCAGTGCAGCTGGATCTTCTCTCCTTCGTGCCAGGGGGCCTATCATTATGAAATCACACTGCTCCAGGCCATGTGACAAGCATACTATGGGCCAAATCATACAGGAAAGGAGAATGAAAGAGGAACTGCATTTTCTTTCCTTTCATTCTCTTTGCAGAAAGCCTGCAAGTGTTATGCTAAAATACGCCTATTGATTTGGGTATAAATAGCCCCCTTTTTCTAATCCAGATGCAGCCGTATGCCCCTCTGTACAGGGTTGGTGATTCTCTGTTGTGTCTTGGGAGGAATAAGAAGATTCCACTGGAAAAAATGCAGGCAAATCAGCCCAGCTGAGATTACATAAAGGGAGAAGGAAAATTGGAGAAAGTATGTAATAAACCTCAATATCTAGTCGAGTGTGATTTTTAACAAAAGGCTTTTGCATTTAGCTCAATGACTTAAGATTTTCAGATAGTAGTTAAATGGATTTTATTCAAACTTTTCCAGCCCTGGGCAGGAGCCATTTCAGTAGGCAGGGTAATTCTTCTGGAAAGGCATAAGCTGCTAAAATCAGAAGCTTAGGGGTGGATTTCAGCTCCTTGGTGATTTGTATTTAGAACTTCAGAGGCTTGGACCCTGCTAATAAATTGCGGGGCCTCTTACGGGCAAGTTCCACTTCCCAGATCTAGGAGAAGGGCCTCTTCTCTTGAAATATCTGGTGAATCTCGATTTATCCTTAGGTTTTTGCTATGCCATAGCCTCACTGTTTGTGGACTCCAAAGCCTGCCAACGTATTCGGTATTTATCTTAGCCCCTGCCTTGCTTCTCGAATGCTACCCATAATTCTTTTCCTCTTGCTCTTAGACATTTTGGCCTTGTAAAGCCACATTTCCCAAAACATGTTCTCATCAGATCTACAAGATGCTGCACAATAAAAGACTTCATGGTTAATTGAGACTGAGAAACAATGCCTACTACCCACATCTTTTGGAAATTTGTGATGCGCTTTTTAATGGGCACTAAAGGAGAGTCATTTACATTTGTTTAAATGAATATATGTATAGTTATTTACATAATATCGATGTGTCTATTTGCCTCCTAAGAATTACTGGTTTTCAGAATTTGCTTTGGGCATTCCTATTACAATGTCAGCAGACTTCGAAATCTGTCTAGAGTCTAGACCACTAGATGTGCAAGTCACTGTGAAATGGGCGTGGGTCATCACACCCTGCGAAAAGGCTATTTTTGAAGGCAAAGGTTGTTACTGGCTAATCAGGTAAATAGAAATGAAAGGAATCAAATGTTCAGCAAAGCATAGACTGGCTGGAATAAAGCGGATCGGCTGCTTTCTGCGGTGTAGAGGTGCTGAAACAAGGATGCCTTGGTGCTGTTAAAAATGGGTCCCTGGCAGAACCCGGACAAGCAGCTGCTCAGAGAGTGCTGCCCGGGACGTCCGGGTACAAATCCTGTGCAGAACGACTGCAGGAGAGACAACAGGAGGGGACAGGGCACACGCTGGACGGGGGAGTAACAAACACTGCTGCCACTAATTGGATACGTGAGCCTGGGCAAGCCATTTACCGTCCCCACGTCTTATTTGTCAAATAAGGTGATCGGACAGGATGCGAGTTCACTCCGAGTTCTAAAAGTCCTAATCTATAATGACTCTCGCTAAGTATGTCTGTATGTGAGCACAGCAGACATCAAACCATGCATAGTTGCCCCAGGCCCCTGGACTCCTCTGGTCTCTTTTTTATCCCCGTGAGATGATTTCCTTAGGAACCATGTGTTACATGAATTGATACGAATATTCTATCCTGGGTCAATATTGAATTGCAAGTTGGGGGAAGGAGCGAGTCCTGGAGACGAGAATGTTGCAAGCACCTTGGAAATGTCAGTTCCCATTGTTGAGAAGAAGGTTCTCCTTTCAAGGAGGCAGCTTTTCATCATGTGCTTAGCAAACATTTTATTAAATAATAAATGTCTATTATGCACCAGGCTCTGTTCCAGGTGCCTGGGATATTTGGGATGTGTGTGAAGGGAAGACACAGAAGATAAAATTTCCCTACTTTTATGGAGTTTATGTTTTAGTAAAGGGAGACATAATAAACAGTAAGCCTAACAAATAAGTAATGTATGCAGCCAACAGTAAATTATATAGCATGTTAGAAGATGATAAATACCATTAACGAGGACGAGTGTAAGGGTGCACATAATTATAAATAGGGTCGTTAGTGTAAGCTGCCCTGAGAAAGGGACCTTTGAGCAAAGACCTGAGGAGGTGACGGAGGGAAGCACATGGCTATCTGGAGAAAGAACGGCGCAGTGGAAACATCCAGTGCAGAGCACGGGCGTGCCTGGTAGGTTCCAAGAGCAGCAGCAGAACCCATGAGGCTGGGGTGGCGCAAACTAGCGTGTGTTTTATAAAAGAGGAGGCCGTGCTGCTTTGTCCAGCTAGGGGGAAAAAAACCGAAAAACATTGGCCCTGCTTAAAGCAACTTCCATGCCCATCAGCAGCATCACCTGGCCTCAGACTTCGTCTCCTTGTAGGAAGTCTCCTATGAGCCTCCCTGCCTGGCCTGAGATACCCAGTTAGCACCTGCCCGTCAGCATACCCTCTGCCCCAGCAACAAAGCATCCAGCCTCCGCATCTGCAGCACCCTTCCCTGTAAGTTATGCATTCCATAGTGAGTTTAATGCTGACTCTATCATTATCTGAGTTTATTACCATTGCCATTTGCATATGTTTAATTGGGGATGGGTGGGCATGAAACCTCTGGACAGATTCCAGTTTGGAAGTCTGCATGTCTCTCCTCGACCTTACTTCCCCCACTCCCCAATCCTCTGGCTTCTTTAGAGCCTGGACCTGGGCCAGCTGTACATAAAGCTACGAAATAGGTAAATGTTCTTAGCAGCCCTGTTGTCCTCTTCTGTGTCTGCCCGCTTCCTTGTCCCTACTGTGCACATGTTCTTGCATTCCTGACTTCCAACCATCCAGGACAACACAGTGAACCTGCCTCCCTTCCCACCCCCATGAACCATCAATACTGGGTCTCAACCAGGAATGATCAATTTGCCACATTAACATAAGCCTGGTGGTTACCCCTTGTGCGGTGGGGTTCTGCTTTTTGACAGAGGGTAGAGGGTTTTGCGGAGGATTCTCAGCATCCTGAACTCTGAAAATCATTACCAAATGGCAGGAAGCCACCTACTCAGAGGGTCAACCCTGGCCCCTGCGGCCCACTTATTTCCCAGCTGAGCTCTCCCTGCTTCCCCTAAATCACCTTTGTGCACAGGAGTTCACTGCCTTTGACTAATATTAGGGGGGCGGAGAGGAAACCTGTGGGTAGTACGGTATGCAGCAAAATGTTTGCATGAGCCTCTGAATGGCTCTTGGGAGCCAGGAAGCAGCCCAAGCCAAAGGAGGGGTGGAAGGAATTGTTGCCTGGTGGCCAGCAAGTGGGTTTATTTTACACGACTGTGTTTCCCATGTTGCTCGCATTTTGAAATAGTGTGCACAGGTGCCCCCATCTGATTCAATGTCGACCCTCATTATGATTTATAGTCCCACCTGATCACATCCAGATCACTCTGCAGTTTGCCCTTGTCTGCTGAGCTGCAGTCGAGTAGGGAGCCAGAACCAGGCATTTTTAGGATTCAGAGTGAGTGAGTATATCCGTCTCTCCCTTCTTCTTAAATTTTCATCCACATAGATTTTAATGCAATCGACAATGGATCGAATCTATATTTCTTTGAAAAGAGGCAATGCCAGCCTATAGAGAATATTAAACTGAACGAAGAGATTATAGTGACTAGATATGCAAAACCCCTGGAAGAGCTAAAATGAGTACAAGGTCATTCGATGACCCATTCACGATCTTGTGTTGCCACGTTTTTGCCATCACTAACACCACCACCACCACCATCATCAGCATCATAAGTTAGTACGATAGCCATCAGTTACTGAATGCTTATTTTGTCACTCTGACAAGTATTTAATGAGAATGACTTTTCAAATGACCTTAACCACCTTAGGAAGGGATTGTTCTTATCCCCATATTACAGACTAAAAAGGACAGTAATTGAGAGGTTTAGTAGCTTGCCCAAGGCCTAAGCCAACCAAATAGCCCAAAGTCTGTATGATCAAATACAGACAAATAGCTAAAATGTATATGTACAAATAAAGATGGATTTCTAAGGAGTAATTCACTTTAGGCGAGATCGAGAGGGCTTCTTGTTGAGCAGAACAGCACACACAGGTTACTAACACCAGATTAGGACTCCAGCTACGTGGAGGGTAACAAAGGTCATCACAGTGTCAGCCACCAGAAATAGAAGTTCAAATATTTTTGCCCTGCGTCTTGGTATTGCGGTCACCAAGGGAAACACAGCAGTCAAGCACTGGATGGAACGATGCTTGACTCACCCAGAGAAGAGACAGAACAAGATCGGCTCCCACAGTGAGTCCTGGTCCTCAGTGGCTAGCGGGTGCCCTGTGCAGCCTACACAGGACAATCGGCCTAGACCCACCCCTTCATGCTGCAGTAGAAGGTCACCAACGCTTGCCCTGTGGAGTGTGAAACACTGAAAGCTGGGGCAGGCCTGAGGGCCAGCAGCTTGCAAACTTATGCAGAACAAAGGAGCCTATGTTGAGCTTGAAACAGAGAAAGATATTCCTGCACAAGGTGGCAAGCCTGGCGCAGGCTGTATGGGCTCTTTATCTTTTGGTAAGGACGTTCCAAAAGGCGCATTCTTACGCAGCCACACGGGGGCTGTAAAACTGCGCAAGGGATTGCTGTTCCCAGCACTTGTTTAGGCCGCGAGCTTTTCTGGTGCCTTCAGATGGGATCCCGCTGCACGTGAACTTCTCAGAAACACATCTGTTCAAATAAGCCATCCCTGCCTCACCCTTAGCATGGCCTCTCCTCGCTCGTTGTTGGGTCCTTTTCTCTGTCTTTTGTGTTCCAATAGTGACATTTGACTGTCCCCTGGGTAGGTGCCTATGAAGAAAGAATGCAAAGACTCCTTTGTTAGTGAGTCTAAAAACTACCTCCCCCGAGAAGCCTCCTTATCCCCAGGCACGGTGTTCCTTCCTCCGTGCCTGCCATGCACGTTGTTTCTAGTTCAATTATTAACACATTGATGTTGTCACCATGTGGTAATAATTTTCAGAGTTCCAGGATACTGAGAATCCACCCCAATACCCCTCATCCTCTGTCGAAAAGCAGAACCCCACCTGACAAGAGGTAGCCACCAGCTCTTACAGCCTTAGACTTTGTTCTAAACCTTTAACATTTATTGACCAATTTAATCTTCCCAGTCGCCCTACAAGGTAGATACTATTACTATCCCCATTATACAGATGAGAAACTGAGGCATGAGAGAGAGTGACTAGCTCAGTGTCATCCAGCTAGTCTCTGGCAGAGCCAGGACCATGGACCCAGGTGGTTTGGTGCCAGCATCTGGGCCTTAATCACATCCTTGTCCCAGTGGTTGGCTTTACCTGTTCAGGCGGCTGTTTCCTAATTAGGGCACATGTCAAAGGCAGGGTTGGAGTCTTGTGTATGTCTTTGTCCTCGGCTCTGGGCACAGTGCCTGGCGCGCAGCAGGCACTCGGGGATTGTTTGGTGTGGGAGTGAGTGAGAGAGAGGCGGTCCCAGGGAAGGACCGAGGGGCAGACCGTGCAGGATTCTCTCTTTGCTTCGAGGCACTTGACTGCAGCCTGGACCCGTTGTCTCGGGACAGACAGGGCGTGAGAGCGGCAGGGAGGTGTTGCAGAACGAGCTTGTCTGACTAGCTTTAGCCCAATGGATGGGTTTAGACCTTCTCTGACACCGCCCTGGCTTTCAGAAGAGGAAGGGATTTTAGTGCACTTCTCCCCTCTATTCCCTTTGTTTCTAGAAACCTGCCCTGGTTTTTCCCCATGTGGTGGCATTTATCTCACCGCGTTTTGTGCTCTCAATATCTCCACTGTGGCACTCGTCACCCCTCGTCTCAACAGTCTGTGTTTGCATGTCTCTCCTCCCTCCTTGCCAGCCTGCCTGCGAACGTCCCAGGACGATGGCCTTGGACTATAGTTGTCATCCTGTACCCAGTGTCTAGCCCAGGGCCTGGCCCACCACAGGCCCCCGAGCCACGCTTCCTGAATGAACGGAAGCTTGGCCGTTGCTAGACCTGTGGTGCAGGTGGGCAAAGAAAGTACAGAAATGAAGTCATTATTCAGCATTTGAAAAAAAAAAAAAAAAAAAAAAAAAGGAAGAGACTGGTCTCTGGCCCAAGGAACCAAGAATCATTTAGAACTTGTTTCTCCTCTTTCCTCTCTCTTTCCCTCCAGCTCTTGTCACCTGATAAGCGATGCAGATAAATCCTCTCAGAATTGGTTAAGAGAGGCTGAAAAGGTGGTTGGACTGGGTGGGGGGTAGGGAGTTGGAGGAAACATAAAACAATAAAGATGATTTAATTTATGTCTGATCGCAGCAACCAGCTGGCTGCGCCATCAATTATGACGCCCTCGTAGTTATTAAAGAGCGCCTCTGTCGTGGGCTCCTTATTAGCTAGGGATTTATGGAGTGTAGAGGCACCAGGGGAAGCACTGAGATTTCGCTCACAACCGCACCTGTGCATGCCTGGCTTGTCTGTCTCTGCTTGCATGTCCTGGTCCTTCGGCCCTCTAGCCTCAGGTCCAACTCCCAGAATGTCTTGCTCCTAAAGCATGCCTGATGGAAAACGATTCCACTCACTTGTACTTTGATTCACTGTGTGTCTGTCTCAACACCTGTGGCTATAATATTCCTGCTTTCCAGGCAGAAAGTGTTCCTGGCTCGCTCAAATATTTCTAGAGTTTTCTGTGTCATAAATCACCTCTGTTGATAGTGTCTCTGGTTTCAGCCTACTATGTAAGAGAAAAGAGACCAGATATTGGATTTCATTTTAGCCAGGTCTCACGTTGTGGCATGAGTCCTAGAACCTGAGCCCTCGGTGTCCCCAGCCTGTGCGGCATCTTCTCGTCTTAAAGTCCTTTTGCAAATGGATCTCAACCTCCCTTAAGGAAACTGGAAGTTTCTTTACCCTGGTCTCTGGACTTACTGCAAATAAGTAAGTTACTCTCAGATGCCTTGACATTAAAGGCACATTTCTTTTTAACACAACTGGATGCTTTACTCATTCCTCGAAGCAATTTATTCCTAATTATAACCAATTATTATGTGTGATACCAGAAAAAAAAAAGGCAAAAAACAAATTGCATTTTTAAATTTAAAATCTGCATAGGGAAAAATAATGATATGGAACCAATTATGTCAATTCAAGTCAGTTGCAGAATTTTTCCTTTGAAGATAACATTTTTAAAGAACTGAAAGAGTTTCCATATTTTGATCCCTTGAAGTACCAAAGTGACAACTCAGGCAGCAAGAGATGACACAAGGAAAGTGGCAATTTAGTTATTTACCCAGAAATGCAGAGTTAGGTGTCGTTAATGAGTGGCTAGATCACACCTGACATTTTACAAAGTGACTTCTAATCACACCTGCATGCGCACACACGTGTATAGAGGCTGCGTGTGGAATCGAATGGGAGAAAAGGACAGAACTGGGTCTCTTCCTTAGGGGCAGAATCTACTGTAAATGGTTCCTGTCTTGGTGAGGATGGAATAAGAAAAGTACAAGCATGCAATGGGAGATCAGGAGTTAAACCCATGGGGCTAGATTTATATGCACACACACAAATCAGACCTATCTGTTGATACACGCAGATGCACTTGCATCTCTGGCAGCTCCTCCATGGGTACGGACTGCCGTTGCTACTTGACCTGGAGGTTGAGGGATGCGGCTGTCCATAGGGATGGCGTTCAAAGCAGCCCTGGATGGTGGAGCTCCAGACTTCTGTGCTCTCACTTGGCTGCCAGGCTTCATGGTCTCTGAAACAGCAGGCAGGCCAGGCGAGCGGTGGTGGATTTGGTTCTTTATTAATGACTCTGGAGAGTCCTGGGTGTGTTCCTTTCACAAATCATGTGTCAAAACCGTACGTACTCACCGTCAGATTGGTATTAACTGACTTAACTGACCAACACGTAAGTAACATTCATTGGTGTCGGGCAGGTGGTGGGGGAGGAAGGGATGGGCATATTCACACCTGATGGGTGCGGTGCACACTGTCTGGGGGATGTGCACGCTAGAAGCTCTAACTCGAGTGGGGCAAAGGCAATGTATGTAACCTAAACATTTGTACCCCCATAATATGCTGAAATAAGAGAAAAAGCCCATTAAAGCTGAAAGCAACTTAGAGGCTTTGGGTCCAATCCCCTCCTTTTATAGAGAGGGAGCCTGGGTCAGAGAGAACCCAGAGCTGCTTCAGGTCTCATGACTTCTCAGTGCCTGAAGTCTGACCTTCCCCCTGAGCTGTTCCCACCACTGCATGGCACTTGCTAAGCTTGCAGGGTGCACACCTGGCAGCCCCGATACTGGCAATAAAGGTGATGAGGAGCGTGCACCCCCTCCCCCTTAGAAGTGGCCCTCAGTTATGGTCTGCTGTGCCTCGTGGTTGAAATGAACATCCCTACATAGTTTCCTCGACTCCAGAGCAGTCAGATCTGCTGCTCTTTTCTGCTAGGTCAGGGGCTGTAGCTGCCTGGATGCCGAGTACAGAATAGACCGTAGAGTTCCCAAAGTGGAGGGCTCATTCATTCCGGAAATACTCATCAAGTACCTACTGTGCGCCAGCCCGCTTCATGCATTGGAAACACAGCAAGGTATGAGACAAAGTCCCTACCTTGTGGATCTTATTTTCTCGGAGAGATGGACTCCATGGCACCACCGGTGGAGAGGTGGAGCATCTACCTCTAGGATGGAGGAGATGCTCCACCTCCCCTCTTAGGAGGAGGCCTGCGGCCCCCGCGGTTTGGCATGGTTCCTGGCATTCACCGCAGATACTGGGATGTCCTAGTACCTACTGACTTCTCCAATTTCGGTTCCCACCTGGCCTCTGTGGGATTTTGAGTTTGCACCCTCTGCTGAGCCACGACTTCCCCATCAAGCAGGAGGAGCCTGCCGGCTTTCAGCAGTGAGAACAAGCGTGGTTTCAGGCCCCCGCCCCCACGCAGCCAGCTACAGCCGCTGGCTCTTAGAGCATGAAATAAATTGGGTTTTGCGATCAGGACAGATGTGTGAGGAGACAAATTTAGACTGAACAGGGCTTACTGCAGGTCACAACTGAGGGACATCAGAGGTGCAGAAGTTGAGGGAAGAGGAAGGGCAACTTTAATCGGAGAGAGTGATTATGAAATCCAATTAGCCTCTCATTTTCATTTGCAGGAGGAACATTCAATTCACTTAACGCCGCTCCACAGATCCTTCTCCTGTCATCTGTACCCAGAGGAAAACAAATTCCTGTGCAATAGAGCATTTGCACCGCAGCAGACTGCAGCAGACAGAGCGCGCGGCTGCAGGTGAGGAGGCTTCGGTCCCGGGCGTGGCTCTGCACCATGGGTTCCGAGACCCTGGGTATGTTGCCTCACCCCCAGGGGACCTAGGACTCAGCTGCCAAATGTGGAAATTGAATTCAATCATGTTAAAGGCCTCTTTAACTCCAAAACACTGTATGTGTTTTTCAGTGTGTATCTGCATACCATGGCTTAGTAAGGTATGCAGTTACAATTTGGAATGACTCATTACGACTCTGCCAATAGAAGTCTGAGCTTTAGAATCAGACAAACCTGGATTTCAACGGTGACCCTAATCACTTCACTGTAAGCCAGTTACTTAATCTTTCTAATCCTCAATTTATAAAATCAGGACACTAATAATAGTCTTTGTTTTATAGAATTTTTGTGGATGAAATGAGCTAATGTGTTCAAAGCACTTCGTATAGCGTGGGAGATGTAGTAAGACTCACTAAATCTTTACCTGTTACCATCTAGTGGTCCCGTTGGCTATAAAGTTTTAGAATAACTTGGATATTTTATCTGAATTTTTAGAATAATATGGTAGGGGGAATCTCTTTTTAAAAAATTGCCTGGATGACAGGGCTGCAGAAGTTGAATGGTGGATAAGCTAAGTGATGGACTGAGACTGAAATAGCTCCGCGGAAATACAGCATTCGGTGTGGGAATAAATGAAGTTGCCACCCAGAACTAACAGCTGGAGTCCTGGCTGGGCCGTAATTAATGACTGCACTGGCCAAGATGTAGCAGGATATTTTAAGAAGTGAGTGGACTGCATGCAGCCCTGGGTTTTATGCCTGAGCTGAAGTAAGATCAATGGGAAGTCCATTAGGCCCAAGATTTAATGGGTGGGAATGAGCTTCTGTCCCAGCGCTGGGGCTCTGGCGTGGTGCCTACCAGGATGGTTTCTGTGGCATGGAGGCCACCGGATGTGGAAAAAGTTGTCGAGCCCTAGGAGCCAGAGAAGGAATGATGGTCCGCATCTCTTTCCCTGTGGTAGAAAACGCAGAGAAAGATTCCCAGCCCCACTTTTCCAGAGAGCCTCCCGGGGTACCGGGAGCAGGCCAGGGGAGGTTTCCTCAGCCTTCCTTCCTGATGAAGACTCTGGACAGCCCTTCACTGAGCATGGTGCACATCCCGCCGACCACAGCTCAGTCCCTGAGGATGTATGTGCCGGGCGTCTGAGATAGCGGATCTGCAAACCGTGGTGGTGTCTAGCTTGGTCCACAGTGCATTCTACGTGGCCCATTTGCACCTAGTGTGACTCAGAAAAGGCTGTGCAAAATGAGGCGATATTAAAATTGGGTCTCTAAAAATGAGTAAGATTTTGGGGGGAGCAGAAGGTTGAAGAGGGGGAAATAGTTTGGACAGAGGATGCAGGGTACTGAAAGAATGCCTGGAAAGGGAGCCGGGGCCAGGTTACGACAGGCCCTGGGCATCATGCTGAAGGATTTAATTTTGCTTTTTAAGTGATCAGAACTAGAGACTGTGTTAAGCTGGAGAGTGACAGAATCAGGCCTACAGGTAAAGGAGGGGAGGGACCGGAGGCGGGTGTCCATGGGGACACGGGCCAGGTCTGCCTCTTCCCTGCAGACTCGCAGGTGCTTGCACAGGGCAGTGCAGGATAACACCTGGACGGATGAAACATGACTGATGAAGATGCTGTTAACTGAGATGGGAAATGTGGATTGAGGAGGAGTCGAGAGGAGGGGAGCAAGGGAAAAGTGGGACACGGAGATCACGAATTTCAAAGGCATCATGTGGAATTTGGGATGCCTCTGGGAAACCCAGGTGGATATATTTAGGAGACAAGTTATAATATAGGACTGGATGTTTGGAGAGAAGTGCTATGTAGGAACTTTTATTTAGAAATTATCAGCATATAGAAATTGTACACTGTGGGTATGAATGAAGGCACTTTGGGAGAGTATTAAGAGGGCTTTGAAAATGTCTTCCTGGAGTTAACCGTCTCATAGACTGACAAAACAGTCTCATTTTATCTGAGTTCCCTTTGTCTAGGAGCATCTTTTCTGGTAATATTGAAAAGATCTGTTTTTGTCTCTGACTCAGTGGAATGGAAAATCTTGAAATTGTTTTCATGAACTTCAAAGGGAATCTCTGATTCATCCCTTCATCCCCACTAATACCGTTCAGCTCAATCCAATTCAACACCCTGCCCAAGCCCCTATTATGTGAGTCACTATGAGTAGTGAACCCTTCCTGCGAGGAACTTCCAACATCTTATAGAACAGTCAGCAGAAGCATAAACGACCATCATGCAAGGTGGAATAAAATAAGTACCATGTACATTAACAATCGCTGAGCATACCAAAGATGAAAGAATTAGTATGTTTTCACGAGTCAGGAGATGTTCCATAGAGAAAGAAGGTGGTCTTGAAGGATGAACAAATCTGTGGTCAGCGATGATAGTAAAGATCAGTGATAGCAGAAATAACAAAATCAAAATGATGGAGGGAATTAAGTCCGGCTGGTTTGTAGGGGAACAGTGCAAGGCAAACCTGGGAAGATGGATTTAAGGCCTTGAATGCCAGGGTGGAGAGATTGTATTTGATTTCATAGTTCAAGGAGCTCAAGCTCTGTTTCAACAATATTTCAGAGGTCAATACTAGGCCTTCCCAATTTCAGAACAAATGGGTTCTGAAATTAGAAGGACTGCAATCCTTTTTTCAAGGAGAAAGTTAATTGATCGGTATTACAGAGTCATCATACATGGCCAACCCCAAACTGAAAATCGACTTAAGACAGAGACTGTTTGTTTAGAACTAAGCCACAGCCCCATTCCTGTTCCTGTAGATCCAGATCTGTATTTTCTTAGCACTCGGTTCCCTTGGGGAGCCTGCTCTTGTTTTTCTCGGGAGTCATTTGTTATCTTAAATATTGGCATCTTCGAGATAAGAGTTTTCTAAATCACATCTACAGAATGCTTGTAAACACTCCTCATGTTTAGAACAGGGTTTTTCATTGACCTTGTGCCATTGATGTGCTCCGAGCTACTTCGGAGCATTAAATTCCCTGAAGCTTTACCATGGAAACACACTCCCAAGTCATAACTCTTTCCTCTGCTTGGCGTGGGCCTCAAACGTTGATGTGGCGCTCCGGCTTGCGTAACCGGTCCAACAGGATTTTCAGTAAAGCCTAAGCTGCCATGAGGATACAATATTTCTTTTCCTAATTGCTCATAATTTCATCCTATTTCTTCTAACAGCAGTTGAAGATGACATTATACTCCCTTTTATGTCAGTTGATGATGCATAATTCTCTCCTGGAACAGCCGACGACTTTGTTTACTAACACATTAAAAAACATCGATGTGTATTCAGGCCAGAGCCATTTTACACCAGTATTTTATGTGTACATCTGATGGTAGAATGTTGAAAAGGCGTTTCACTGTTATAAACAGCCTCTCCCACCGTTGCAGATAGAATGGCGTGTGAATTACCAGACACACTGGTTATTCTGTTTGTACCGATCCCCACGAACCCCCACCCTGGCCCCAGGCCCATTCTCTGTCCCCTTGCCTTGCTCTGTACATGGCACGCTGTCCAGAGCAGACTGCATTACCTGGGGCCCTTTGCCCACTGGCCTCTGATTGGGTTTGGCCAGTGGGAGGGACCAGCAGGAAATCAGAGGATGGGAGAAAAGAGAGATCATAGCATTTCTGTCTCGCTCTCTCCCGGCTTTGCTGTGGTGTTTCCAGCAGCAGCGACACCCTGCTAATGACTCCAGCCTTCGGTGCGTTTGGACAACACTAATTCCTCTGCTTGTCCCTTTGCCCTTCTGCCCTGGCAGTGTAGCAGCTGTCATCTGCTGCCAGTGCCTGGTGCCTCGGCAACCTTGCTCAGCCTGCTGTAGGGAACCCCTTTATCCAGGTCTCTTCATTTGAGCCATTCAGGGTGAATTACATTTCCCACTGGGATTCTGATGGAAATGCCAGATATTGCAGTTTCCAAGTAAGTTATTTGGTAAACGAGCTATCTGTTCACCTTGCCCATAACCAGCCCGGACCTTTCTTTCATGGTCATCAAGGTGCTAACTACGGAAATATCACCAGAAGTGATTAATTACAGAAAACTGAAGCTTCTTAAAAGAGAAGGAGAGAGGGAGAAAGACTAGAATATTCCATGTTGAATGAAGACACAATATATTGTAGGTTTTATATACACAGCTTATGGGAACACATAAAAGGATAAAGTTTCAATGTGGATAATGTGTTCACTGATGAAAAAAGGTCGGAGGCAGAGGCTCGGTGGATCGGTCCACGCAATTCGATTCAGGGGACCTGTGTTTGTAAGTGAGAAGACAGAAGGTGAGGTGGGCAGAACACTGAAACACACTGTAGCCTGTCCTGCAGACGCTGGCTCCACATAGTGTAGCTACGCCTGGTCTGTGTGATTAGGGTGGGATGGAATGTCACCAAGTTATACCCAGTACCAAGTGATCTTTTGTAAGAAATGCACAGATTTCTCAGCATAACGACTCTGGAGATCTAGCTCCATTCTAAGTTCAACCACTGTGAGAGCTTAGCCACGTCAAATTGTGCCTCAATTTTACCCTCGGCAAATGGGGATAATTATAAGCATTTTAGCTATTTCACAGGGTTGCTATGATTATACTATTTAATTATAGATGTGAAGGTGCTGGGCTATAAATACGTATTATCCACTACCAGGATAAGATCTTGATTTCTTTTGTCTTATTAGGAGAAGTGAAGATTAAATGTTTTTTCCCTTTCATGTGAAAAACGCGTATGATTTGGAAGCCAACCATACTTCTTGCGTGAGGCTGTGTCTGAAGGGGCTCACTGGGACTCAGAGCTCAGATGTGAACCATCAGACCCCTTTGCCTGTACAGGGTTCTAGACATAGAGAGTGCTCGGTATGTATTTGTGGACTAGATTTATTTTATCTCAATTGGTTCAGGTATTGTTAACATTTTAGCGACTGCAATGGCATGGACCAAAACACCTAGGTGACTTTTCCTATAGCACCTTAATTTTGACTGGATCACAGCTGAATTAGTGGATAGGCTCTCACGTTCAGAATAAGGACTAAGAGTGATGGACGATTCCCACTGGGTGTCCATAATGATTAATGATACAAAATGTGCCGGAACCTCTATTGTGTTCAATGACTCTGTAGAGCAAGTAATAAAGTAGTATGCAGAAAATTCTGAATTTGGTAGAAATAATAGCAGGCTTTTAATGAAGAAAAATGAATATAATTGGGGTCATCTCTTTCTGCCAAAAATGGGAAGAGGGGATCTTTAACCATGAGAGAGAAGTTATAAAGTCATTGAAATAGAATAAACTCTGACATCAGAAAAATTATCACCAACTGCTTGACTTTGGGAAAGTTTTTTTTGTTAACCTCTCTGAGTCTCACTTCTCCCCTTTGTAAAATGGATGTAAAACACCAAGGATATTATCATATCCTTGCCGAGGATATATATTATTTTGCTCCAGTGCCTAACACAGTGTCCGGCATAGAGAAGGTGCTTAGTAGCAGTTATTAATGAAAACAATGACTTCAATTTGCCATTTCCCCCCTAGAATGTATTGAAAGGCTATACTATGTTAAAGTAGCAAATAAACCCTGAAATAGTTGTGACTTAACACAGCAAAGGTTTATTCATTGCCTGTGTCCTAGTCTAACATGGATCGCATGGCTGTCCCTTAGGAGGTGACTCAGGGATCTGGGATTCTTACATCTTGTCATTATGCCATCTGGGATACATGATTTCAAAGAAAAGAAAAGAAAGGGATGGAAGATGCTGGCATGATGATTTTTAAGAACCAGGACTGGACTGGGCTTGCATCTCCTCCACCTAACTTCCCCTGGTCAAAACTTAATTGCATGTGCTCTGACCTAATTGCAAGACAGGCTGGAACATTTAGCTCTCCTCTGTCCTCAAGAAAATAAAATGATATGTCTCTGCCACACACTGGTGCATGAAAGACTCATTGGTCCTAAGAAAATGGATTGATAAAATGATTCTTTTAAAATCTTTGATAGTTTCCTAAATTTTTTATGTTATAGTGTGTCAGGACCTTGGTCTGTCAATCCCCTAGCCCTTGGAAAGGATCGAGCATGTTCTAGTCTGCCATGAATGGCCGTGCTTAAGGGGGCTGAGCCTTAAGCCTCTTTCCACCCCTGGCCTGGACGGCAGCGATAGAAGGAGTGGAAGTTACCAGCCTGGAGTATGGGGAGCAGGATGGGGAACGTGTGGTGAGCTGTCGCAGGCTGCAGGGACCTTCAGGGAGAGCAGTAATGTGAAGCTTCTTTGGGCTTTAGTGGATGAAGCAAGAGGCCCATGAAATCCTATGAGATTAAGGAAAAAAAATGTCTCACTGATCTGGAGTTATCACAGCAGGTTAAGGAAGGGCTCCCTTGTCGAGAATAGGCTATAATGGCAAGACGCCGTCAGAGTCATGACTAGGAATAAAATCTCAGGAAATACTTATTATAAAACCCAGGAGGAGCCTTCAACTTGGAAAAAAAGTTTTGAACTGTTCTGTACCTTTTTAAAAAGCATGCCGACCCAACCATCTTTTGCAACCTTTTTTTTTTTTTTTTTTTTTTTACAACCAATAGCATTTACATTTGAGATATTACTAGCATAGGACCTAGACTTTATGTTTGACCTTTTATTAATGATACATTTTTTGTGTAAAATGCATAGAAAATTCGGACCCCAAATTCATAAGCCTTGCTCACTTCTGTCTATGTGTTTATGCTTATTCTCTTTCCTATAGTCTTTGTCTATTCAAATATTTTATTTCTTAAGCCTCTAACTTAAGTACTACCTCTTCTATGAAGCCTTCCCTGATAATGTCTGCCTATAGGGCCTATTGCTAATGAACTCTAAAAGCACATGTTGTCCACATGACATTACTGGATGTTTAATCACATACCACCTTGTAACATGTCTTGGTTCGTTTCGTGTTATTATTATTGAGCTTCTATTGTGATCACGTCTAGGCTCTGTAGCCTGAGACCTAGTGCAAAGCACACAATAGATACTCCATAAATGCATATTGTGTTCATGAATGCATGCCACGGCCCAGACAAGTTAGGGGTAGAGGCTGAATTGTGTAGTAAGAAATTCAAGCATGTTGAAACCACAGTTGCCTTTGTGAGAATTCAGATTTGGGGATGTGGTGCCGGGGGCGACTCCGCTGGTACTTTTCTGCATCGTTTACCATTCGCAGGTTCACCACCCTTTTCCTTTTGGTAAGTCACGGGCAGGGAAGCAAGCTGGAACCCCAACAAGCACTTCTAGAAACATTCATTTGTCAATCTCCTATTGGGAGAATGAATCACACTCCTATACTTTGTGAGTTTAAGAGGAAATGTGCTCTATAGACAAACACAACTTTTTCTGTGGTGGCTGTTATTAATATATTGTTCTTGGGATAACTGTACATATAAACAGATCTGTACTCTCACAGAAAATGGGGTTTCCTGGGGCCACCCATAGATTGGAGAAGAGAGAGCTGTTACCTAACAGTCCAATGTTTGCAGCACCAACTGGGTTTTATGTCTGCAGCTGATCCCAGCGCAATCTCAATGAGTCACTCATCCCTCAGAGGGGCAGCTCTCTGTAGACTCTGATCAACACCAGGGGGTACAAGTTGACCAGTCGTCTACAAACTCAGATTCATCTACTTTCATTTTGATTGAATAAAAACATATTGAACATCTGCAGTGTGCCAGGGACCGGGGAAAGGAGAGCTGATTCAGGCCGCAGGGAAAAGTTGCATGAGGAAATATTAGTAAAATCACTGTGTGTAGTGTCAGAGGTAAAACTCAGAAAGCCAGGGCTTTAGATTTTATTGGCTGTTTATTTTGAGCTATCATTTCTTGAGCATTTACTATGTATCAGATACTATGCTAAATTTTAAACTGTATTATCTCATTTAATCTGTACACTATTCCCATTCTCCTCGTTCTTTCATTCAACAAATATATACTGAACGCCTACTATGTGCTTGGCAATATTTTAGGCTCGGGGAGTGCAGCCATGTATAGTGTAAACAAAATTCCACCTCATATGGACCTTATAATCTGGTAGCTGAGACAGATAATAAGCAAAATAAGTAAAATAATCAGCATGTTAGATGGTGATAAGGCGTAAGGAAAAAATAGGGCAGGGAAGGAGGTCAGGGTGGCTGGAAGTCCTCAGGGAGAAGGTGGACTCTGAGTAAAGACCTGGATGAGAAGAGAGAGGGAGCCATCTGAGGACTGAGGAACAGCATCGCAGAGAGGGAAAGCTGAGCGTGCAAAGCCCGGAGAACAGCAAGGAGGCCCCTGCGGCGATCGTGGGGAGCGTAGACAGTAGACTACAGGGAGGAAGACCATGGCAGCCGCGGGTGCCACTGCAAGGAGTCTGGCTCTTACGGTGAGCGAGATGGCAGCAGAAAGGAGACAGGGTCTGACTCACCCTGGCTACTGATTGGATTGAAGCGTGCTGTGCGGACAGACAGGAAATGAACGCAGCAACCTGTGTAAGAGCTGATGGTGGCTTAGTCCAGGGTCCTGGCAGCGGGCTTGGTGAAAAGAGGCTGGGTTTAGGAGGTATTTTAAAGGTAGAGTCAACAGGATTTCCCGGTGGATTGGATATACGGTATAAGAAAAAGATGATAGGCAGGTTTGATGGATTAGAAGAATGGAGATGCCAGCTCATGAGATCAGGAAGAAGATGGGTGGAGAAGATTTAGGGAAACATAACAGGAGCCCCATCCTAGACGTGTTCAGTCTTAGATGCTAGTGAGACGGTCAGGTGTAGACGTGGAGCGGGGGATGTGCAAATACGGAGTGCGGGGAAGGGGCTCCATTAGAGAGAGAAATTTTAGCATCCGCAATACGTGGGTGGTGT
Organism: Indri indri; assembly: GCA_004363605.1. NCBI lineage: Eukaryota > Metazoa > Chordata > Mammalia > Primates > Indriidae > Indri > Indri indri. The sequence goes on along the minus strand of RJWJ010000438.1, from coordinate 198,809 downwards.
TTAAAGCCACAAGCCTGGATCGCCAAGGGAGATACGGAAACTAAGACCTGGAGACGCTAGGAACTTGCCCAGGATCACGTAGTGAGCGAATAACAGAGCAGGGACTCCAGCCCTGGTCCATCCGACCATCAAGCCTGCGCTGCTCACCAGAGCAGCATCCTGCCTTCTCTGACGGCTGATTGCGAATAATTTCCTGGATTCGGCTGACTGGACCAGGGTGGAGCTTATGATGGAAGAGGATGACCCATTGGAGTCTGGAGGAATCCAACACGGAGAAGCCAAAAATATTTCTTCTCATTGTCCAGCTCTGTGGGCACATTGGCAACGCCTTCCCTTTCTGTGCAGTCTCCTGCCCTCTTGAATCTACTGCTTTTCCGCCTTCTCTGCCAATCAAAGGGCTCAAAGGCAGACATTTGGGAAGACAGTTTGCTTTCATGACATCTGAAAGCAGCAGTTTCCTTGTCAATTTAGACCCCTGATTTACATAACTAATGCCTGATGCATTTTATTGGCTCTTGGTAAATACACACAAGCATATGTACACGTTCTGGGCAGTCTAAATCCTGCTTTCCCCTCACAGCTCGGGTGGATCTGTTCAGGGTAACGGCAGGACTTAGAGGGCATCTTGGCTCCAACCTCAAGGCAAGCCTGCCCATTCTTGAAAGTTCATCATTGACAACTTTCCTCTAGCTTTCCGTGGCCTCTGCTCCTACCCATCCCACAAACCTTGTACCAAGGTCCAAAGGCATCTCTGTTTTCCAAAGAAGCTCTCTGTGGAGCATGCTGGATTCCAGGAAGAAACTTCCGTGAAAGGGGTTTGTCCACTTCATGATCCCCCATCTCTGAAAATTAAAGCTATCTGAATTTCCTGCCGAGGAAAAAGTGGCTAACATGTTGCTCGGGGCAAACTTTATTCGTGTTCACGAGATGCTCCAAATCAGAATGTGATCCATCCAAGACTTCAGACAAATAAAAATAGTTCCTCCTGACAAAAAGCCTGGTGTTTTTAATAGAGAGTAAGAGAAGGATGTCAGCTCTCTGTGGCTGCGGCATGAAGTGCTGAATGAGGAGACGTCTCCGTAGCGTGGAAGACAGAGCAGTCTCATCCCTGCTTTCAGCCTCAGTTCCCGCTTTCCTCCCAGGCAAAGGCCTCTTCCTGCCAGGATGCGCTCTGGTGTGTACACATAGTATTAAATAGGGAATGTTCCAACAGTGTAAATAAGGAGAAAAGTATAAAAATAAAACAAAAAAACGTGGCTCCAATCAAGGGCTGGAGTGATTTTTAAGCTTCTATTGGTTTTAATGCTCAGAGTAGTTCAGAAGTTCTATTTACCTTAAAAGCATCCCCCAAAATGCTGGGGACCCACCGTTCTTTTTGAGAAATTGCTATTTATTATATTGAAACCTTGTGTGTGTGTGTGTGTGTGTGTGTGTGTGTAGTTAAGCTTCAAGACTGATGGATAATTCTTGATCTACCACCAGGTCTAAATAGCCTGGCAAGGAGGCAGATGGCCAGACCTCCAGGAGGTGAGGGACACATGACTGCTCGGTAAATATCTGTTGGTTAGTTGATAAATGACCCTCGGGACTGGGGATTCAGATCCTCCTCTCAGAGTCAGTGGAGTCTCAGAAAAAGTGGAACCTCCCTGTGGGCTATTCTGCTTATAGACCAGAGTTTTTTCAAACTCCATCGAGATATATTGGTCATGAGATCAACTTATTGGGTTGCATCCAGTATTAAGTAATGGAATAAAATAGAATACGAAATATCAAAATGCCTTCATGAAGTAGTCACGGTTCTGTTTTGTGAAATTTTGGTTTCACTTTTGCATATTGACGGTGTGGTTGTGTATGTCCCAGGTAATAATGTAAAATATATTTCAAAAAAATTAAAATATAATTCAAAAAAGAAAAGCCACTATTTAAGACAATTTAGAGGCAAGTGTGAACTCTAATTTAGAGGGAGGCATTCCATTCCTTGAGCCCCTCCCCCAAAAGCCAAGCACACAGAGTCCTCGGTGTCCCGGGGGGTGGGGGGGAGCCAGGCTCCCAGGCCCACTCAGCTGCGAGCGTCCTAAAGGGCTGGCTGCTGCCTGGCTACGCTCTCAGAGAACACACATGTGCCAGCACACACACACAAACACACACACACACACACGCTTTCACTTGCAACAGGTGCCATCCCCCCACCTGCCCCACCCTTCTAGAGACGTTCCTAAATCCCAGCAGGTTCTCAGAACTCAGCGTTGGTCCAAGAATGAAATTCAAGAGAAGGGGCTGCCAGCTCCTTGCCTGAGCTGCCCGGGAGGCCGCGTTGCGAGGTCTGGCCTCCTTCCTCCGCACCACGCGCTGCTGTGTGTGGAGCCGCGCACGAGCCCTTACCAAGCACGCGCTTTTGAGCAAGGAGCATCGACTGCCTCTTAATTGAGGCACAATAATTAGAGCATTAGCACATTAGGAGGGTGAGGCAGCATGTTTAGCTTTTGTGATTAATTATCTGAGGGTTGTAATACGTTGTTAAGACATTACCTCCGCCGGCGTGTTTACCGCTCCAGGTTGCACGGGCCATGCTTTGCCGGGGCAAGTGTAGCCTGTCTGAGGATGGGGTCCTGACGGGAGGCGGGGGCGGGGCGGGCTCCAAGGCGTGTCTGTGGAGCACCACGGCCCTGTCCGAGGGACCCGAGTCCAGACCTGCCCTTTCCTCTCTGGTCGTGTGCGGACCAGGATGCAGAAGAATTATTTCTTTATTTTAATGTGCATGAAATGAAATGAAGACACTGAGCTCCGCAAGGTCAATGCTTTTTCAATCCTAGAGGTCAGTAAAAACATAAAACGTGACACTTGTTGGGCAAAAACGGGCTTGTGGATCTTTGTCTCGGGCTACCCTGCAGAGGCGCAGAGATGCGTGAGGGAGGAGAGAACCCTGGGCCACGCCAGGGCTGCGAGCGGGGTGGGACAAAGGAGGGCGGGAGAAGGCTCTGGACCTGTGCAGGAGCAACAGATTCCACACTCCGCCAGCCAAGCTAGGCTGAGATCACAGTATCGTGCAGCTGTGATCCTAAAGCCACACTCATGCTCAGCGGAGGTGGGTAGTGGGGCAGGAATCATGGTCTAAAATAAAGTAAATAACTAAACAGCCAACATATTTCTTCAAGATTATTTCGTTTAACGTTATAATGCCAGGTTCCGAAAAAAATCAGTAAGGATTAGAAATACTATTTTATCCAATCTCTATTACTCTGCCTCGAATTGCTGTTTACTTTGTAACGAACTTTCATGGTGCGAAAAATTATACAATGCTCTTCCTTAAGTTATCTAGATAACACGCTCTTATTAACTCCCCATTAATTTTCCCATATTTAGCAATTTGAAGATTCTAAATAATTGGGTTTGTTCATAAAATTAACAGCTTCGACAACCACCATTAATTTTTGTAGCATTTTACTCTTGTGACAATAAATGTGTATTTAAACTGTAACTGACTAATAGAATTTCAACATATTAAGCACACAAGAAGATTTCACACCAAGGTCCATGCGGGATATCTTCTTATATTTCAAAGTAAATAGTGAGATATTAATATTAACAGTAAATTCAAATGACATAGATTGTTTATTTTACTGATGAGGTTGTCCTGACTAGAAAAGCTAGTGACCTAGATGATTTGCACAATCATTGATCACGTATAAGTTCAGGGGTTCCAGAAATGATGTGAAAATTGGCCTTCGGTTTTTTCGCCTTCCAATGGCTAGAGCTCCAACAGGAATAGCAGATTTGGGCCAAGCACCAAGGCTGAAGGCTGACTTTGGTGCTTCCCAGTCTCATTAGTAAAAATGCAACTGCAGCTTCTGCTCAGGGTGAAACACCATCCCTGAGAGTTCGGGGCCAGTGTCCTCTGGGCAGGGTTGAGAAGGCATCATTCAAATCGAGGGAACTGATATCCAAGACTCCACGGGGAGTCTTGGGAGAGCCTGGACACAAGCTGCTCACTTGGACCCTCCCGCCATGTTGACTCAGCCCTCTCTGGCCTGGGGCAGGAGCAGAGGAAGGGGAGGTGTCAGCCCGAGCTGGAACTGGTGAGTCAGGAGCCTTCAGAGCGCCCAGAAGGCCGGTAGCCTGGGCACAGCGGGAGGAACGCAGCAAAGCCCTCCTCCCTTTCGCTTCCTACCTCCGCACTCCAGAAAGCCTCTTCCCCAGCTCCCTTGGAGCATGTTTAGTTCCAAACTGTGGAGTGAGTCTTTCCGAGCCTGTTTACCTTGGGGGCAGTGAGGGTCTGACCTGCCGGGCTGAGTAAGAGAGAGACCTTCTAGACTGTAGAGTACACTGCTGACCTCCAGCTGAAGGCCTAAGCGCCCCCTGGAGCACACATTCTTTCTCAGCTCAAAGCTCCCCCGACTCACTTGCCTGCTCCTTCTGGCTGCCTTATTCTGCTCAGAGCATTAAATGTGGTGCAGTTGGTTTTATCCCGCTAGATTATCCCCAGTGCTCGGAAGGTGGAAATTATCATTATTGAATACATTTTGAGTCTTCCGCACACATCTGAGCACAGCAAACATTAAAAATTAATGCCTCTAATAATAAAAAAACCCAGAATAACGATGCTGTTATTACTAATTGTAATTTATTGCAAACTGGTGGTGTGTTAAGTGCTGAGAAGAACATAAAGGTGAAAAATAGCCTTCTCTGAACAGGTGAGTGGGATGAATGATTTCCCCACTCCTGATAGTACCTGCACATTGATACTTAGCTATCGGGAGGACCACCGTCTTCCTGGTTTCAGGCCAAGTCTGCCCCTTTAACAGTGGGGGAGGTGGAAGGAAGTCTCGGAACCCTTGAGAGGGGGTGATGATAACCATTCCCTGCTGTGATCCAGGAGGCTGCGATTCTCATGGCCGGGATCACATGGCCTTCAATATTATTAGTTATCTTTCATGCACGCATCAGTCGCTCTACTTAGTAAAAAGTCCCTTGAGATTTAGACCACTTATGTCTCCCTGTGACTGTTACAGTATCTTAATTTGCCTTATTGTAAGAGCTCTTAACATGGAATTGTGTGTGTGTGCGCACGCATGGCTTTTGTTCCCTACTGAATTGTGTACTCTTTGAAGTTCGAGACAATGCTTATGGATTATGTCTTTGTATCCACTGTTCTAAGCAGTGTCCTGTCTTTCCTATCTAAAGATATTATTTAATCGGTTAAATACTAAGCTATGTTAACTTCTGTCATAGCTCTGATATTCTTACACATTAATTAATAAGACATGCAGTTCTCCAATCACTCATTCATTCTTTCATTCATTTATCAAATATTGCTTTTATGCTAAATGCCAAGAAGCAAACCAGACAGAAAAGGGTGTGTCCTCTTCAGACTTATTTTCTAATAAGGCAGACAGCAATTAAATAGGCATACAAGTAGCAAAGCTAACTTCAGACCACTGTAAGTGCAGGGAGGTAATTCAGGGGGAAAGGGCAAGCTGAGAGAAGGAGGCTGCTTCAAAGATACTGTGATAGTCAGGGACAATCTCTCTAATGGGGAGAAGTCCTGGGCGTTATCTATCGGTGCTCTGGGAGGATGCTGGGGGGAGGCTGGAGTCCTTCGGCATGCTAAAGTTGCTCTAATTCACTCCTCCATTTCGTAATTCATTTCTCGTTTGTTGAGCCAATGAGTGTGGGGCTCTGAATTTGGCTCTGAGGATCCGGAGAAGAATATGACATAATTCTTGCATTTGAGGAATTTACATTCTGGTGACTGAGAGTGACACGAAGACATGAAATGACTGTAGATTGCAGTGAACATCAGAGTGAAGAGCGTGGGATTGTGGCTCACTTCCCGTCTGCTCAGCTCCTGGCCGGGCCTCAGAGACCATGCGTGGAGCTGCACTGAATGTCCTGGGCGGGAAAGAGAGCAGGCCGGAGGCAGAGACGCGGAAGTCACTGCAAACCTGAGCAGCTCAACGCTTTACACAGGGCTCTGGTCAGGGGTGAAACAGCAGCCTCGTTCTTCATTTGAATTTTCTCCCTGTGGAATTAATTGCTGAAGTCCTTCAGAAACCAGCAGCAGGGAAGTATTACTTGCCCAGAAGACATTCTGATTTAGTGAGGTTTGTGCTTATGACGTATTTCTCAGAGGAGAAACCAGATTTTATTTTCTTCATATTTCTTACGGAGCATATTAGAGTGCTTAAGTCATAGATGTAAGAGATATATATATATATATATATATATATATATATATACACATACACACACACACACACGGATATATGTATTTGGCTGTTTGACTGACTTGAGGTCAAGAACCAAAGAAGGAAATAGATTTTAGGTTTCTAAAAGGCTATACTCTCTGTCCCCTAAAAGAAATGTGCCACAAGAATGTCAAAGACAGTTTAAAAGGAGACAGGCAGGATTATGTGTTCCTCCTGGTTATTGCATATAAATTGCCTCCTTGCCTGGAAGATCGTGTTCCATGGGGACCAGCAAGTAACAGGCTTAATATTGTTGGTCCCCGTGCCACAGAGTGAATTGAGTTCCGCGCCCCCAGTAGCGGGTGATTGTGTCTAGAATATCGAGTGCCAGAGGTGGGCATTAATTAGGGCTAACGGCCCATAATGGGAGCTGCCTTTATTTCTCCTTCCATTCTCCAAGCCCGAGACTGCCAGAAAGCTCGTTTTCACTGCAGCGTCGTAATTAACGCTGAGCCTAATGTAAAAAGCAGGTGAGGTTGAAGCCCAAAATAGCTCGGAGCCACCCAAGGGTGTGCGCAGAGCTGTGGGGAGCAGGCGTGGGGAAGAGGAGGCCGGCGTTTGAGTTGACCTCCAGATGTTTTCCTTTCAGAGCGGGAGTCTGGGCTCAGCCCCGAGGTCACCCCTTCACAGTCCTAAAGTGAGCTCTCTAAAATACCGAGATACCCACCGAGGGCCCGGGATTTCAGAATCCTGGGCTCTGGGAGTCGCAGGAACCACACATGGCAAGTCTCAGAACCTCTTTTCCTTTTTCCTTGTATGCAGGGGAAGGTTTCATCCCTCCTGAGGCTGATATCTGTTTTGGGTGGAAGAGCTGGGGCCTGCGAGGCTGGTAAATGTAATAATGTCTGCAAAGCCCTCGGAGTGCCTTGCAAGGAAATTCAAGGTATTTCTCTTATTACTGCTGGTCTTCCAATTCCCCTGAACTCCAAGAACCCATTTACGTGATTACTCTGCGAGGAGGCTAGCAGAAAGGCTAGACCAATATATTTCTTCACTTGGCATCTCCCACACAGCAAAGGACCCTCGGTGCACTTACAATCACTACCACAGCCTCTCTTTTTCCCCCTTGGTTCTGCTTAGAACATAACGAGCTAAATACCTGCAATTTATCTCCTAAGAAGACCGGATTTTGTGAACCTTCCAGCAGGTGGCTTGCAGCACCCCTTGTATATAGGCACAGACATTTACTTAATCCTATAAAGTCAGAGAACTGGGGAAAGGTAAGAGGGGGGAGTGCGTACGCCACCCCCCCACCCCAGGTCCCCGTTCAAGAAAGAGGGACAACAGGAAAAGAGAAAACTGGAGTTGTCAGATGGTCTGGATTCCCTAAGTCAGACTGCCTTGAGGACACTGGTTTGGAGTATTAAGACATAGTCACTGGCTAAATTTCCAGGATGAGCCATTTATTGGAAGGAAGCCATTTATATTTATTCCTAAATGCATGCGATTTTCCTTCTCCCGTCAAGGGGAAGTGTCACGTGATGCTAGATGTAAATGGGAAGAAAGATACTGATTGCTAACTTGATTGGGGGATGATTGGCGTGTTGGGAATATTGTCTTGTTAGACTTGCTGCTACAGGGCTCTCCCTTGGCTTGGTGAAGGCGGGAAATGGCGCCCAAGTTATTCACAGCCAGCTGGGGGCGCCCACATGCAGAAAACAGCTGCTTTGTTTCCATAGATTATTTTTATGTGTTTTTTTTTTTTTTTTTTGGATCCTCTCATTTGAGCAGTAATCTGTGTCATTAAGTCGCTTCATCATAGACTTCTCTGGATCATTTGGATTTTTATTCTGATGCTTGGGCCTGTTGACAATCAAGGCCTGTTCAAATGGGCCCGAATTGTTACAGGGCTGTTATTTTCTGATTTCCAGACTCCCGCTGACATTTAGTATTTACCTGTGCTGAAATACTCACAACTGCAAGTAGTATGAGCCAAGGACAGTCAATATGAACATCATAGCATTACGTGGGGGAGAGTCACGGGGTAGCTGAGAATGTGTGGGGCTGACCAGGGGCGTGCAGCCAGGACTGAGGAGTGGTGTTTCGCTGACACACGATGGCTGGTGTGGCCCCACTGACGCTGTTCTGACGGTGGGTACCTGGTGTACCGGTTGTTTCACTGCTCGAAGGAAAGACGGTGTAGCTCTCCATGTACCGAACTTTAAAAGGCTGGAGATAAAGCCCCAGATCTCCGCACTTTCTCTACAATACATCTTTAGTGGGTTAGCCCTTTTCGCTATTTCTTTGCCAGCTTTTCTAAAATGTTAGGAGTTAGAGAAACGTGAAAAAAACAGACTGCTTTCAGAAAACCTCAACTTTCATATCTGCATATCTGGTCTAGAGACCAGAAAAGGCGTGTGGGAAGAGATTAGCAGACAGGCCTGTAAACAGGCCAGTTGTGAAGGGCTTTGAACACCATGCCGGGGTTGGATGGGAAAGCACACCAAGGACTTAGGCTAAAGTCTCAGGTCCACTGTTTAACCACCTAGGTGGCTCTGGAAAAGTCACATTGGCTCTCTATTTTCAGTTTCTTAATCTGTCAGGTGGGGAGAAAATCTGACTAAAGGGACACAGATTATTTCAATATTTTTGCTCTGCTATCCTTAGACTGTCAGCTTAGCTCTTCTTGTGGTTGCAAAAGAGCTGCTGAAGCTCCTACTATCACATAACTATGTACCAATGTCTCAAGGCAAACGCAGGGCCCACTGTATTTCACAGAGTCTAAGATGCCATTGATACCATTGTTTTATATACTACCATGAAAGAAATAGCACAACCAATTGGATTATGATGTATTGATTGTAAAAGGAAGTTACAATCTTCCTGATTGTATCTGATCGATGAAATACAATATGCAATGTATTTTCCTAATGTCCTTAAGAACGTCTCTGTGAATTTTACCATACCATTGCCCCTCTGCCATACGCTGGCCCTTAAGCCAATCTCTGGAAGTACCCCTGTGTCTGCCTTACCTCATGCATGTCCTCCTGTTCTCTCGTCCCCTGGGCCCCGAGACGTTTGCACCACTGCAGCTGCTGTTGCAGCACCCTGGGTCAGTTCCACACAAGGCAACACCACTTTACTAAGTCTGTGGGTCTTCCCACCTCTTCTGCACTTAGAAAACGTACTATGCCAGCACTCACTTTTATAATAGGGAAAACTCTTACCAGTAGGAGACAGAGAATGTCACGGGACTTGTGGGTAAATTCCTTCTCTACCTCCCCCCCGTGTCGGGCTGTTCCGAAGCATAGATTTTTGTTACAGCTTGTTTGGAGACATCCCAAGTGGCTGAGTGCCTTTGTGTTTCTTTGTGAAATGGTGGCCAAATTTTAAAAGCATCAGTTTTTATTTACTTCCCAGCATTACCTGTCTCACTTCCTCCTTTGTTTACTCTTTAGGTTGTGGCATTGCACATCCCAATAATGCATTAGCACTTATGCTTTGCTTCAGACCCATTTTTTAGGGAAACAGGCTACCACAACCACCACATTACCGCAAACAAATCAGGGTCAGTTCCAGCCACTTGGAGGAAAGGTTGACCCCCAAACAAAATCAGGGCTCTGCTCACGTGGAGGAGAGGTGGCCTGGCTGTGCAGTGGACGGTCAGCTTACCAGTCCTGCTTCACTGGGCTGTTCCAGGAGTGAAAACAGATAATGAGGTATGAACATGCTCGGTTAACCATAAAATAACACAAAAATGTAGAGTTGTCATTAGACTTATGACTATTTATACATTCCAGAGCCTTAGTATTATTTCACTCATTTAGCAAAAATTATTTAATGAGCACCTACTATAATAGTTCCTGCCTTACTTTCATAGGGGGTACAAGCAAGTAAATGACATGTGATTATAGTTTTCTGGAGGGAAAATAGAGAGTGTATTGGGAGAACACACGAAGCAAATCTAATCCAGATTTGGGAAGTCAGACAGAGCTTCCTGGATGAAGAGATACAGTGATACGAGCTACGACCTGGGGATGGCGGCGGATAGGTGATTGGGGTGGGGAGGTGCCAGGCAGAAAGAACAGCATATACGAGAGTGAAGAGGTGAGCGAGAGCGTGGTGTTACTTATCGTGGCTGGGACGGTAAGAGCTGGTTTATGGAGTGTGGGTCTCAGGAAGTTTGGATTTGATCACAGGGGTGGTGAAGAGTGACGGAAGCGTTCAAGAAGGGTTGTTTTGAAAAATGCCTTCCATGATGGTAGAAGGCATGGACGTTTTGGGGGACACAGGAGGCAGGATGAGAAGCACGTAAGGAAATCGAGATATCACTAGATAACATGGGGGTCCCTTTTATCTCATTCAATTTTGAATTTTTCTTAGTATGGATATTCGTCATGATTTAGGATTTCATGAATATTATAGACTCCACATAGGTCCTAATGCAGAATTTGAAAGCGGAAGGTAACACTTCCAAGTGAAGGTTGGAAGGAGTGTCTGTGGCCTCTACCCCACACTGTCGCCTGCTCAGTGGCTGACATTCTCCTGTAGGCTGTGCCGTTAGTTCTGATTAAATCACGTGGTGCTGACGAATGCAAGGTCAAGGATGTCACTCAAGGGTTGTCCTTGGCCTGAGGAAACCAGACAGGTGGCTGGGCCTTTGACACCAAGGAGGACACAGCCTTGTACCCTGGGCCTGTGGTGAGAGTGGCAGCCCTGATGACCTGAATCTTTGGGGTCAGTCTTCCCTTTCCTTGAAGAACAGTACATGCTCACAGCCAGATAGCTCTGTGGCCTGGTCCTGTAGAATCTACGAGGTGCAACGGCTTTCCTCCGTCACACTCTGCTCTCTATCCCCTATGGCAGTGTCTTTGCCGGCATAATTTCATCTCTGTTCCTGGATTCTGCCCAAATGGCCACTTGAAGTCTGTGAGTCACACCCATGGTTTCTTTATCATGGCTGCTCAGCCATAGCCTTAGTGTTCTTTTCAGAACAAGATTTCTCATTTTTTGCAATAAGGATAGGCTTAGAATTTTTCCAAATCTTTAAGTTCGGGTTCCTTTTTGCTTAACAATCCTTTCTTCAGTTCACCTCTCTTCTATCATATTTTCCCATCGGCAGTCAGGAGGAACCAACCTACTCCTCTGGCACTTTGCTTAGAAATCTTCTCAGCTAAATATCCAATTTATTGCTCACAAGTTCTACTTTCTACACAACACTGGAACACGGTTCAGCCAGGTTCTCTGACACTTCATAACAAGGGTCACCTTTCTTTCAGTTTCCAATAATGTGTTCTTGAATTTTGTCCGAGACCACCCCAGAATCACCTTTAGTGCCCGTATTTCTCAGATACGCCTCAAAACTCTTCTAGCCTCTACTATTACCCAGCTGCAAAGCCACATCCACGTTTTTATGTATTTATTACAGCAGCACCCTACTTCTTGGGACCAAACTTTGTCTTTGCTCAGGCTGCCATATAATAGATCATAGATCGAGGGTTAAATAACACATTTATTTTCTCACAGTATCCTGGTGTGTAAAGTCTAATATCAGCTGATTTAGTTCCAGGTGAAGGCTCCCTTCCTGGCTTGCAGACATCTGTCTTCTTGCAGTGGGCTCCCATGGCCTGTCCTCAGCGTGTGAGCAGACAGGCAGTGAGCAAGCTCACACTACCCGACCATGAAGGCCTCAATCTCATGATTTTGTCCAACCCGAAGTACCTTCCAAATGTCTTATCTCCAAATACCATCGCAGTGTGGCTAGGGTTTCAGCCTATACATTTGGGAGTGAGACAAGCATTCACTCTATACCCTCTACACTCCCTTCCTTCCATCCCTCCATCATTTTTTTTTTCATTTAACCTGCATTTATTGCACATCTATGGATGAGCCCCACTGATGTGTGACATTGGTACAAAGATCAACTAACACAGATGTTGCTTCAAAAATACCTAGTAAGAAAAGAGAGATGAGAAAATAAAAGACGTCAGCCTCGTGTGAGGTGCCGTAAGGGAGTTATGCGTGAAGCACTATGAAAGCACAGAAAAGAAATATAAGCCGTCCTATAAAGCCCCGACCGGGGAGTTGGAGGTGAGATTACACAGAGAGTGTAAGGCGCGTGGCATCATGGTGCATGCAGGGAATAGCAAGTTTTTCATAAATGGACAGACGTGGGTGACTGTGGGGAGAGTCCACAGATGGGCCTGGAAGATGTGCAGGAGGTGGGTCATAGGTGCCCTTTGTACCGTGGCATGAAATTAGAATCTATGTCGAAGATATTAAGAGGCTCTGAAGGTTTTAAACAGGGGAGTGACAAACACATTTGCATTTTTGGAATGTAGATGAATTTAGGAATATGCAGGGGCACATAGGAAAGGTTGAAAGCTGAGAGACAATTACGGTGGAATTTATTCCAAACCTACTCTCAGTGTTGTTTGTCTTAGCAATGGAGAGTCAGTAACAGCATCCTTTTTTTTTTTTTTTTTTTGGCTCATACAGGGTGTTACCTAGATATGGAGAAGGAGAGAAAAACTATTGAGGTTTAGATAAAGTAAATATGAATAGAGACAATACTCAAGAGAAGATGCTCACCATGTGCGACAGATACATTCTAGAAGGTGTGGTTACTAAGGAAATTTGCACACTCAGTAGTGATAATCAAACTTTCACCCCTTGTAACTGGGTTTGCGGAAAGTTCTCATTTCCCCATATAAGAGAGAGCGTGGCTTGTTACAGCAGACGGTGACAAATGTTATAAGGTCAGGAACTATGAGCATTTGTGATGGCATTTTGTTTTTTGGTTTTCCTCTGACCTTGAGTTAGAACCAATGAGTGAATGAGAGTATCATTAAACTTTCTAAATTTTCCTGAGAACTTTACATTTTGGATTCATTGAATTAACTTGACATAACTCAAAAGCTCCCTCTTTTCTTCAAGTGAACATTTATTTATTTAATACCATATAGATAGGTAAACTTCTAACGAATGATAGTTCCTCTCCTCCCGTTCAGAAAAAAACACCCTGTTCACCCATCCCCCCCTCCCTGAGTGGAGCAAGGACATTTAATTTGCACACCACTTTCTTTTGCCAGAAGTCAGTAACCCCCGGTATTTTTAGCTCCCTTTGAAAGCCCATTAGTAACGTTGCTTTTTCTCGAGACCTTTCTGCTTTATGCACTGACATCAGCATATTTCTGGTTTCTGCTAGGACCTCTTCGAGAGTTGCTGGGGCTGTCCGTCTTTCATTCACGTTCCTGTTTATAAACTGCTCCGGATTTTCTTAAACCTCTTTCTATCTTTTTACTTTTTATTTATTAACTCTTGTTCTCATTTTTATTCTTTCTTCATATTAGAGCTGCTCCTAGAATATATATAATTCCAAATAGCCACTTACACACTTGGCAAGCTCAAGATCTCACACCTGTTCTCTTCACTGATTGGGTGACCACCCCTTAGAGGTGGGGTAGGAGGACTGTGTGGGATTAATGCTACCTTGTCACGTACAGAATTCGTAGGCACACAGTGATGAACGCTGTATTCAAAAGAGTTGTAATACTAGTTGACAGGGTATGATTGCCTGAGTTTAAATCCAGGCAAATTATAGGGTAAAAACAACTTGTGGTGGAAATGACTTACTAGTTTATTTATTAAACACTTAAAGGGAATTTAAAACCTTACTGCATAAAAGAATGGGTGGTGTCAATTCTATTTGCTTCATCAATGGAAGGTTAAGGCTCACTGTGGTGCGAGGTCAGAGAAAAGAAAATAAGTGAAATAATTTTCACCCTTCTAATTACTGCACTTTCCACTTTCTGCCAAGAGAGGTGATAACTATTCGGCTCGTTATGACACATATATGTGAGCATTAAAGGGTTAAATAGAAGAGTCCTGGTTACATATTTATAAATGGAAATAAGACTAAAGTTCCTCACACATAACAACTCTTCAATTTTTAGCTGAAGACATTTGCTGTGTGAGGCAAGAATAGCCACAGGCAATTAGGCATTCAAATAATCAGAGAAGGTCTTCTAGGAAGTCCAGGAAATATTTATTTCTCATCTAGAATTAAGGCTTAAAGTAAAACAGAACAAAACAAAATGACTCTCTTGTGGAGCAGGAGTAGGCATTTGATGAATTATACAGGGCGAAGTCACATGACCTTTTAGCCTGTATTGCAAATATTTGCACAGTAGCAATTAAGAGACAGAAGTAGAAATAGAAAAGTGATGGAAACAGAAAGACTGAACTTCTGCATAACCTGGTGGTGTACCTGCCTTGGCTACTGTGAATAAGGCCGCAATGAACACAGGAGGGCAGATATCTTTTCAACAAACTAATTTCAAATCTCGGGTAAATACCCAGAAGAGGGATTGTTAGATTATATGCTCACTCTATTTATAGGTTTTTGAGGAAACTCCACAATGTTTTTCATAATTGCTGTACGAGTTTACATTCCCACTAAAAATGTGCAAGGATTCTGTCTTACTCTTCTTTCTGTTGCTATAACTAAATACCTGAGACCGGATAATTTGTTTTTTTTTTTTTTTAAAAGGTTTATTTTGGCTCATAATTCTGGAGGCTGGAAGGGTCAAGATGGGCAGCAGTGTCTGGTTAGTTTCTAGGGAGGGCTTCGTGCTACATAACAACACAACAGAAGGCATCACAGGGCGAGGGGGCAAGAGCGTACCAGCTCAGGTTTGTCTTCCTCTTCTGTAAAGCCAGGAGTCTCACTCCCACAAAACCTATTAATCCATTAACCTTTTAATCCCTCAACCCACTAATGGATTAACCCATTCATGAGAGCAAAGCTCTCATGACCCAAACCCCTCTTAAAGGCCTCTCCTCCCAATGCTGCCACATTGGCAATTAAATTTCAATGTGAGCTTTGGAAGGACAAGCATTCAAACATTTCCCTTTTATCCACATCCTGTACAACACTTTTTATGTCTTGCCTTTTTGATAACAGCTGCTATGGTTTGAATGTTTCCCCCAAAAAGCATGTGCTAGAAATGTAATCCTCGGTAGAGTGTTAGAATGTGGGGCCTAGGTCATAAGGGCTCCACTCTTGTAAGTGGATTAAGGCCAATTATAAAAGGTTTTAAAGCTGTAAGTTCAGCCTCTTTCTCTCTTGCTCTTTCCCTCTTTTGCCATTCTGTCTCCTGCCATAGGATGATGCAGTAAAAAGGCCCTTATAGATGTTGGCACCTTGATATTGGACTTCCCAGCCTCCAGAACTGTGAGAAATAGATTTTTATTATTTATAAACTACCCAGTCTGTGGTATTCTGTTATACCAACACAAAACAAACTCAGGCATAAAACTGATACCAGAGGTGGATTGTTGCTTTAAAAAAATATCTGAAAATGTGTAAGTGGCTTTGGAAGTGTAATGGATAGAAGCTAGAAGAATTTGGAGGAGTAGGCTAGGAAAAGCCCAGATTTCCGTGAATGGAACATTAAGGCAATTCTGGTGAGGGCCTAGAAGAAGACAAGGACTGTAGGAAGAGCCTAAATCTTCTTAGGGATTATCAAAGTGGTTATGACTAGAATGTTTGTAGAAATATGGACAGTAAAGGCCATTATGATGAGGTCTCAGATGGAAATGGGGAACAAGGTATCCAAAACTGGAGTAAAGGCTGTCTTTGTTATATAGCTGCAAAGAACTTGGTGGAATGAGGTTTGTGTACTAGAACTTTGTGGAAGGCAGAATTCAAGGAGCAATGAATCAGGATACCTGAAAGAAGGAATGTCTAAGCAGCAAAGCGTTCAGGGAGCTGCATGGCTTCTTTTGGCCACTTACAGTAAAACGAGTGAAGAGAGAAATGATTTAAAGACAGAATTTATAATTAAAAAAGAAACAGAATGGAAAGATTTAGAAAACTCTCAGCCTAACCATGTAAAGAAAAAAAACGTGCGTTGGGGAGAGATACTAAGGATCTGGCCAAGTGACCATTTGCTAAAGAGATTAATATGGGTAGAAGGAAACCAGGTACTAGCCATCAAGACAATGAGAGAATTGACCCCAAAGGCATTTCAGGAGACTTTTAAAAACAAGATTTCCAGAGAGGCATTGGCTTCCCAGGGCTGCCTCAAAATCTGCTCTTTGCATTTCAGGGTAGAGCCCCTGGGCTGCCCCGGCTGTGGCTGGAGTGGGCCCAGGTGCAGCTGGGGCCGCCATTCTGGAGAGTGCAAGTTGTCACTCTTGGCAGCGTCCACATGGTACTGACTCTGGTCTGGAGTGTGTGGGCTGTGGGGCCACAGCAGCCTCCACCCATTTTAAAGAATGTCACATAAGAGTTGGGGCCCCAGTGAGAAGCCTATCACAAAAGCAGAGCCCTGCAGAGAATTCACACCAAGGCAATGCTTAGTGGCGCTGTGAGGGTGAGGCCGCCACTAACACTCCGGAACTATCCAGCTGCCACAACGTCCCACCAGCCTGGCAGAACTACACATGTGCAGCCCCAAGCTGCGAGAACTGCCATGTGCGCTGAATCTATCAGAGCCGTAGCGGCTGGCCTGCCCCAGGTTTGGGGGCAGACTCCCCTCCGCAGTGTGTCTAGGAGGTGGCACATGAAGTCAAATGTTTTCCCTGTTGGGTTTCAGACTTACTTGTGCCCAGTTACCCCTTTTTGTCTTGCCTCTTTGTTCCTTTTAGAATAAGAGTGTCTATCCTATACCTCGCCCACCTTTGTATTTTGGAAATAAATAATTGTTTTGATTTCATGGGCTTATTTTCTTTCTGACACCAAAGATTATCATTACTCTTTCCTGTAGTGCAGATATGCTTGTGGTGAATCCTTTCAGCTTATCTATGTCTGGAAGAAAGTCTTTCTTTTACCTTAAGTTTGACAGATACTTTCACTGATTTTAAAATTTTCTCTCCTTCTTTTTTCTTGTTTTTTTGAGACAGGGTCTCACTCTGTTGCCCAGGCTGGAGTGCAGTGGCAAGATCACAACTTACTTCAACCTCCAATTCCCAGGATCAAATGATCCTCCTACTTCAGCCTCCCAAGTAACTGGGGCCACAAGAATGCACCACCATGGTGGGCTAATGAAAAAAATTTTTTTATAGAGATGGGGTCTCACTTTGTTACCCATGATGGTCTCAAACTCCTGGCCTCAAGCATTCCTCCCACCTTCACCTCCCGAAGTGCTGGGATTACAGGCGTGAGCTATTGTGCCTGGCTGAGAATTCTCTCTTGACATGTTTTTCTTTCAGTATTTTGAAGACATTGTCCTACTGTTCTTCCCAATATTGTTTCTGACAAGAAGTCTATTGTCAGTCTTACATATTTTTTTTTCAGTATAATGTGCCTTGGTGTAGTTTTTTTTTTTATTGTTTGTCTGCTTCTCATGCTTGGGGTTACAGAGCTTCTTAAATCTGTGCGTTTATAGTTTCTATCACATGTAGAAAAAATTGGTTGTATTTCTTCAAATATTTTTCATGTACCCCAAGGACACCAATTACATGTAAATTAGATGGTTGAAGTTCATCGATGCTGGTTTTTTTCATCTTATTTTCTCTTCTGTGTTTACCTTTGGTTAGTTTCTATTGCTGTTTTCAAGTTTATTCATCTTTTCTTCTGTAGAATCTATTCTGCTTTTAATCCTATTCAGTGTAATTTTCATCTCACATATTGTATATTTATGTCTAGAAGTTTAATTGTGGTTTTTAAAAGGTCTTCCTTGCCTCCATTTGACATTTGCAGTCTCTACCTACTTGAACAAATGGAATATAGTTATAACAACTGTTTTAATATCATTGTCTACTAATTCTGTCATTCATGTTATTTATATATCTGTTTCCACTGGTTAATTTTTTCCTCATTATGTGCTTTATTTTTCAGCTTCTTTGCATGTCTTCTAATTTTTTATTTGAATGACAGCCATTTTGCATTTGAGTTTGCTGGAATGCTGGATATTTCATAATTCTATAAATATTCCCGAGCTTTACTCTGGGACACAGTTATTTGAAAACTATTTAATCTTGCCGAGGCAAGCTTTCAAGCCTTGTTAGGTGGCACTGGAAAAATTTTAATCTAGGGTTGGCTTTCCCCCACTGCTGCAGCAATACCCACGTGCATCATGGAATTTCCTACTCTGGGCGGTGGGCAAGTGTGAATTCTGAGAATTTTCCCTCTGTTCCTTTTGGGTGTCTCTTTCACCAGTCTTGGTATTCTCTGATCAGTATCCAGCTGAGGACTTGAGACAGACACTCTGCAGGTCACTGGCTCTGGATTCTTTTGTGGTGAGTATCTCTCCTCTCTAGTACATTGCCATTTGAACTCTGGTCACACTGGCTTCCCCAGTCTCATATCTGTATTTCCTTAAGTCAAGGAAATTTCTGAGCTCTGTCTTGGTTTCCCCTCCCTTGCCCTGCATCCTGGGAACTCTCTCCAAAAAGTAAGGTAATTCTCCCCCCATTTGTTTCCCTTTTCTTGTGTCTTGTACTGCCTGATATCCTATGTCTTAAAAACTGTTGTTTTGTATATTTTGTGTAATTTTTTAGTTGTTTCAGATGAGAGGGTACACCTGTCTCCTGTTACTCTATCTTGGCTCAAGTGGAAGCATATTTTGATATACTTTCAAATGTACAGAAAAGTCAAAATATTTTAAGGTGTCCTCTCATATAACTTTTAGTAATTTTGACCAATTGTTTATGTTTTACCTTTCTCTCTGTCTCTATCTTTGTCTCTCTGTGTATGTATGTGCGTGTGTGTGTGTGTGTGTGTGTATGTTTGTACTTTTTCCAGAAAAAATTTTTGTGATAAAGACAGCATGCCCCTTTATGCCTGTGTCAGTGTGTATATACTAAGAACAAGGACATTCTCTTGCATAACCAGATTAGAGTTATAAAAACCAGTAAATTTGGTACTAATACAATACTGTCATACTTTTTATCAATCTTTTCAATAAATTCCTATATAGCTATTGATTGCTCCCAGTCTAGGATTAAATCTAGGATCCTGCATTACATTTAGCTGTCACATCTTTTTAGTGTCTAATTTGGAACAGTTCTTTAGTCTTCCTTTGTGCTTCTTAACCTTGATATTTTTGAAGATTTCAAGCCAGCTGCTTTGTAGAATGTTCCTCAATTTTATTTGTCTGATGTTTCCTCATGATTAGATTCAGGATATGCATTTCTGGCAAGAATACTACTGAAGTTACAGTGTATTCTTTTCAGTAAATCTTATTAGAAGGCACATAATAAATGTTTGCTGCCAAATATCTGTGTTAGCTGTAATGACTTGGATAAAATAGTGTTTTAAAAGTTTCTCCACTTTAAAATATTTCTCTTTGCCCTGAATAGCTGAAGTCATAATGAACAAAAGAACAAATCTGGAGGCATCACACTACCTGACTCCAAAATATACTACAAAGCTATAGTAATTAAAATAGCATTACATTGGTATAAAAACAGACACATAGACCAATGGAATAGAATAGACAACCCAGAAATAAATCCATACGTTTATAGCCAGCTGACTTTTAGAAAGGTACCAAGAACATGCATTGGTGAAAAGACACCCTCTTCAATAAATGGTGCTGGGAAAATTGGATATCCACATGCAGAAGAATGAAACTAGAACCCAATCTCTCACTATATACAAAAATCAAAACAAGTGGATGAAAAACTTAAATAGAAGACCTTAAATTATAAAACTGCTGGATGAAAACGTAAGAGATATCCTTCAGGACATTGGGCTAGGCAAAGATTTTATGACTAAGACTTCAAAAGCACAGGCAACAAAAACAAAAATTGACAAATGGGAATATATTAAATTAAAAAGTCTTGCACAGCAAAGTAAACAATCAACAGAGTAAAGAGATAACCTGTAGAATGAGAGACAATATTTGCTCCCATTTATCCAACAAAAGACTAATATAATTCCAAAAAAAGAGTAATATCCTGAGTATATAAGAAATGCAAACAACTCAACAGCAAAAACAACCCAAATAATCTCATCAAAAAGCAGTCACAGAATCTGAATAGACATTTCTCAGAAGAAGACATACAAATGGCCAAAAGGCATATAAAAAAATGCTCAATATCACTAATCATCAGGAAAATGAAAATCAAGACCACAATGAGATATTATCTTACCCCAGTTATGATGACTATTATTAAAAAGACAAAAAATAGCAAATGCTGTCAAGGACGCAAAGAGAAGAAAACTCTTACATTGTCATTGGAATGTATTAATTAACGAATACAGCTTTTATGGAAAACAGTTATGCGGGGTCCTCAAAAAACTAGGCCGATGTCTGTGAGAGTTTTCCCAACACTTTCTTCTAGAATTCTTAAGGCTTCACGCATTAGGTTTATGTCTGTTATCTACTGTGAGTTGATTTTTGTGAAAGGTGAGAGGTGGGGATCCAGTTTTAATCTTCTGAAGGTGGTTATCCAGTTTTCCCAGGACCATTTATTGAATAGAGGTTCTTTCCTCCAATGTGTATTTTTGTCTGCTTTGTCAAAGATTAGATCACCATATGAGGATGGTTTTATATCTGGGTTCTCTGTTCTGTTCCAAAGGTCTGTATTTCTGTTCTTGAGCCAGTGCCATGCTGTTTTGGTTACTATACGCTTGTAGTAAACCTTGAAGTCTGGTGGACTGATGCCTCCCAATTTGTTCTTTTTGCTCAAAATTGCTTTGGCTATATGCTTCTCTGGTTCCACACGAAGCATATAATTATTCTTTCTAGATCTGTAAAGAATGCTGATGGTACTTTGATAGGGATCACGTTAATTCTGTAGATCACTTTAGGTAGTATGGACATTTTAACAATATTTATTCTGCCAATTCATGAGCATGTAGGGTTTTCTATCTGTTTACATCTTCTGCAATTTTTTTCTTAGCGTTTCGTAGCTCTCCCTATATTAGGTCTCTCACCTTCTTCGTTAAAGTGTAGACTTTTAAGAATTACAAATAAATACAGAGGTGCTCAGTAAAATCTCTCTAACCTAGGTGGGCTGGAACTCGAACATCTCCAAGTATTCCATGACCTCTGGTATCACTATGCATTTTTTCCCCTATAGCAGCTACCTTATGATAGGTCTCAGAATTTCACCTTGTGCAAGTTCAGTCCTGCTCTTGAGTAAGAATGAAGAAAAGCCTCCCTTGAGATCTTGAGGCCCTAACATCTGTGTATATTTTTCCTCTTTTATAACCTGACCCACAAATTCCAGCTATCTAAGCTACTGTAAGCTTGTATCTCTGCGTCCTCCACAGAAAGAACTCTGTTAGGCTTTGACTACCTCCAGGAGTGCACCATGGAGGTGCAATCTCTGGATTGCACCATGGTTAAACAGAGCTGATGTGGAAAAGGACTCAACTCAAATGTTTACCTTCTCTCAAGGCTCATTATTCTGCTCTTCCTGCTGTTCGTGTCTATATTCTGTCATGTATTTTGTCCAGTTTCATAGTTATTTAGGATGGGATGGTAAGTCCAATTCTCGTTATTCTAAATTGGCCTGAGGTGAAAGCCTGGTATTTACTTTTAATATTCATTCAGGTATGAGAGATGACATTTTGGACCTACAAGAGGCAAATAGCTGGAACTAACATCTGCCTCATTCCCCAACACACATGCACACATATAAAGTAGGAAGCCTTAAAATGCTACAACCTCTGTGAAAATATGTCATATAAACTGTTCTCCCTAGGAGCACAGGGAGATGACAAAGACATCTTTTTGTCTTAACCTGGCTCCTGGGTCAAAAAAGTCTCTTTTGATATATTTTAAGCATAGGCCTGTTAATCATAGGGATAATGTTTTGAATTTACACTAGGTTCTTGTCTTGAGAGATACCAAATTAAGAAATTAACATAAAATTCAATCCCAAGATGGTGATATTCTGTGGATGACTGACAGAGTAAAATATAAAACCATTCTTGAGGAATAAATCCCCATTTTATTTCCATAGATAGAGGTCTATTGAAGATTAAATAAAAATTTATATAATAAACAAGTAAATATTACAGCATGCAGAGTCAGCAGATACAACAAACATTAGGGAATTAGACCATTAAGAATTTTTGGTTATTGAACAATCTGAGAGGTATGTCTAAAATGATTAAATAAATGAAAGTTAAAAGAAATAATAAACATAGAACATAATGACACCATGAAAAAAACCCAAGATGTTTCAAAGAGGAATTAGTTAAAGGTTACAAATAAAATAATTATATAGGATAAAACTTAATAGTTTGGTAAATAAGGAGATCCTACCTAGTTGGAAAGACAATTAGTGAAATGCAAAACACAGACAAACAAGCAAATATTCAGTGGGATAAACAATTTGGAAAATCTGAAAGATAGATCAAGAGACATAGAGAAGAAAATATCCTGTTAAAAGTGATCAATTCAATACTCCTGAAAGCCAATAAAATTACAATAAGTAAAATTTAAAAAATTGTAAATACAAAGGAAATGAACTGTGGAGGAGATGTTTGTTGAAGAGAAATAGCAACAAAATTTGGAAGAATAAAAGAAGATGAATGAATGTTAATTTTGAAAATTGGAGAAAGGCAAAGTGTAATTAATGCAATTAGAGTAATTAA
This sequence comes from Indri indri, assembly GCA_004363605.1. Classification (NCBI taxonomy): domain Eukaryota; kingdom Metazoa; phylum Chordata; class Mammalia; order Primates; family Indriidae; genus Indri; species Indri indri. The sequence goes on along the minus strand of RJWJ010000438.1, from coordinate 176,063 downwards.
AAAAAGGAAGACTATTCACACCAAAGAACCTCAGAAAGTCTTTGGAATTGAAGGCACCAGATACACCTGAAGGCTGAGTGTGGTGTAGGGCTGAAACTAGGACAATTTTTGAAAAATCACTATAAGAAGCACTTAGAACTTCAGGCTCTTTTTTCCAGCTGACAAGACAGTGTTCTTCCCTCCACTCTGGTGGAGAACTAGAAGGTTTATTCTTTGGAAAGATTGCAATGGGAAAGTCAGAACTCAGGGATACAAAGTGCTGTTGAGATTAGGTGTGATTAGGTATTATACAGAGCACATGAGTTATCCAATGAGAGTCTACATAGTGAATGATGAGGTTCCCATCTCAACTAGCAAAGCACTAGCAGTTGGGTTCATGGACTGTTTAAAAACACAGTTCACGTGCTTAGTGCAAATGCTCACTAGCTCTCAGCTGTTTGGTCAATGGAGAACTCTAAATGTACCTCCTGTTACTCATCTCCTAATGCCCTCAGCTGTTTTAGCTTCAACTGAAATGAGGATTTGAGGATTTTAGCACATCCTCCAACCTGGAAGGAGTTACAGCAACTCCACACCTAGTTCCAGTCTGGTCAGACTCACAGAGGCTCTTCACAAAAGCTCCACGAAGTCTCTGTCTCTTTCTTGCACTTCCTGCCTGATGCTGGCTAGTACGTCATGGTGTTCCTAGGGGTGACAGTTGGGCAACTGACTCGGGTTGTACTCAAGGAAAATCATTTTTATGAACGAAACAGGTATGAACCATCTTGTACAAATGTTTTCACATACATATGTTTTTATTTTTCTAGATGAGCTCTTAAAAGTGGTATTTCTGGGTCCTAAGGTAGATGTATGTTTACTTTTCTGATAACCTGCTAGATCTTTGAGTTGAATCATTTAATGTTTCCACTATAATTTATGAGAATTCTGGGTTGCCAATATGGGGTGTTATCTATTTTTTTTAATTTTTAACAATTCTAGTGGTTGTATGTTTTTATTTCATGGTAATCTCAATTGCATTTCTTTGAGGCCTAATGATATTAAGCACATATTCCTTTGTGATGTGTTCGTTGAAATCTTTTTCTTTTTAGTTTATTTTTGAGTTGTAGAAATTTTTTATATTAATTGTATATCAATCCTCTGTCAAATATAAGTTTTGCAAATATTTTCTCCCACCTTGAGGCTTGCCTATTTTTTCTTTGAATGAAACTTTAAATTTTGATGAAGCCTAATGTATTATTTCTTTTAATTGTAGGATTTCTGTGTCCAGTCTAAGAAAGCTTTTCTTATGTTGAAGTAACAATGATATTATCTTAATAGTTTTAGCTTTTTCCTTTAGGACTAGAGTTATTATAAATTAATGTTTATGTATTATGTAACATCAGGATCAACGTTCATATTTTCTATGTATGCATTGTTCATCATTTGCTAAAAAGAGATTCCTTAACACATTGGATTACTTTGATATTTTGCCAAAAATTAAATGACCATGTAAGTGTGCGTGTATTTCTGAGTTCTATTGCATCAATTTGCTGACTCTTATGACAATACCATGTTTCTTGATTACAATAGTTTTATAAGTCTGAAATCATGTGGTGAAAGTTGTGTAACTTAATTTTTTCAATATTGCTTTGGATACTTAGGTCTTTTGTATTTCCATGTATACTTTAGAATAAGATTATGAATTTCTACAAATAAGTCTGCTGGGATTATGATTTGAACTGTTTTAAAATCATTTGTGGAGAATTGTGGAGATTAGTTTGCCAATAATTGACATCTTAACAATATTAATCTTATAATCCATGAACATGGTATATCTTTCCTCTTGTATAGATTTCACATTTCTCTGCAATGTTTTGTACTTTTTGCTTTACAGGTATTATATTAAATTTATTCTTAAGTATTTTTTAATTTTTGATGACATTGGAAGTGGAGTTGTTTTTAAATTTAAATTTAAATTTGCCATTACTATGTAAAATATAATTTATTTTGTATATTATATTTATATTCTCCAATTTGGCTAAACACACTTATTATTTCTATTGATGTTTTGCAAATTCCTTAGAATTTTCTGTTAATAATCATGTCATTTACAAGTAGAGAGTTTTACTTCTTCTGTTCTTTTTTAAGGCTTTTATTTACTTTTCTTTACTCACTGCCTTGGCCATGACATCCAATAAAATGTGGAATAGGAATAGTGAAAGTGGGCATCCTTGCCTTGTTTATAATCTTATGGAAAAAATGTTTAATCTTTCACTATTAAGTATGATGATACTTTTTGTTCATAGACATCATTTATCATATTAATTCATTTCCCTTCTATTCCTAGTTTTATGAGAGGTTTTTAAAAATATGAATTGGCATTAAAATTTATTGACTGTTTAGGGGAGGGAATGGGAAGATATTTATCAAAGGGTGCAAAGTTTTAGTTAGAAAGGATGAATAAGTTCTGGAGATCTATTGTACAGCATGGTGACTATAGCAATAATAATGTATATTTGAAAATTACTGAAAGAGTAGATCTTAAATGTTCTCATCACAAAAAATAAATATGTGAGGTGATGGATATGATAATTGGCTTGATTTAGTCATTTTACAAAGTATACATATATCAAAACATCACATTTTATGCTATAAAGATATACAACTTATTAATGATACCTTAATAAAACTGGGAAAATAAAAACAAACAGAACCTGAAAGGGTACCTACCCAAAAACAAGAACAAAAAATTAAAAAAGAAATTTGTCAAATGTTTCCTCTGTATCTATTGAAATGATTGAATAATTTTTCTCAATCATTTTGTGAATGTGTCGAATCATACATTGACTTTTTAATGTTATATTGCATTCCTAGAATACATACCCCAGACATAATGCAATATCCACATTTTGTTCATGAAAGATATTAGTGTATCTCTAGCGCTATCTTTCTCTCTCTCTCTCTCTCTCTCTCTCTCTCTCTCTCTGCGATGACCTTTTTAGGTTCCGATATTAGTGTTATTTGGGCCTCACAAAATTAATTGGAAAGTGATTTCTTCTTTCTCAAGGAAGTCGAATAAATCTGCTTTTATTTCCTCCTTATGTGTCTGATAGAATTCATCAGTAAAACCACTTGAGCCTGGGGTTTTCTTTGTAGAAAAGTTTTTGATAATAAATTCAATTTCTTTAGCAGCAGATATATGGGTCTTCCAAATGCTGTTTTATCTTGTGTTGGTTTGGTAAAACAAGTTTTCCAAGAAATTTGTTGATTTCATTTAAGCTATAGAACTTTTTAGCATAAAGTTTTTTATAATATCATCTTCTTATCCTTTTAAACATGTACACAATATTTAGTGAGCACCTTTTTATTCCTGATATTGTAATTTATGTTCTCTCTCTCTTTGTTTTTCTTGATGACTATACACCCAGGGTTTTATCAGTTTTGCTGGTCTTTTCTAACACTAACTTTGGCCTTGCCATTTTTCCTATCATTTATTTTCTATTCTCATTTTTATTATTTCCTTCCATCATAACTGTATTACCAGATGTCCTTAGCTCTATAGTAATAAAGGTAGAAACAGATTTATCTCAAAAATTTTTAATAGGAATGAAATGATAACATTTTTTTCTGATGCCCGATACTAAATAAATGGTCTTCATTCTATTTATTGTGAAGACTTTCCTGGTACTTCCTGTAAGGGTTTCTCTAAATTTCTAGTTAAGAATTACTGATGTGAAGAATTTTCTTTTTGCATTTATACAGGAGAAATTTTAACAAGGTGGAAACCAACAGCTTAATATTTTGTGATTTTTATTGGATAAAATCATAAGCATTTATAAGGCTGTATTCCCTTCAAAATGAAAAAAAAAACAGGGACTGTTCTTACTTGGGTGAGGCAGTCTTCTCCTAAGCTATAGCTTATTTGCTCACTGATGAGAATATTTTTGTAGAACTGTGCTAAGCTCGGAACCCAGTCCCATTTATGTATGTTGAGCAAGATCAACCCGGGCTTGAAAAGAGGTAGGGATTTATAGAACCTGGTTATCTGTGACAATCTTGAATAAGAAAAAAAAGTCATAAAAGATGAGAAAGTCAAGTAGGCAAAGATGGAATGGAATTACTTCCTGTTGAAACCTAACTATGTGACAAGACCATGCTAGGCACTTCATGTACTATTTGATACTCCCAGTATGTGACATAGATTATTATATCCATGTTAGAGGTGAGTATATCCAAGGCAACAGTCAGCTATACGATGGGAGTCAAATTTAGTGCTGTTGAGACCCAAAGCCCTTTTCCTAGCTCCGCATCAAGCCTGTACATGGTCTCCCAAAGTAAGGTGGGGAGTCAGGCACCGCTTCAAGACTGTTATGGTGTCAAATGCAGGGCCAGCTGGAGTATAGATTAGGTAAACTTGTTAATGCTCATCCTCAGCCCCAGGCTTTAAAATCTTCCATGATGCAAAGTGGGAAAAAAAACTCCGCAGAACCTCAAATAAGACTTTTTTTGGGGGGAGTGGGGAGAGGGTGGCAGAAGGGTCAGATACAATAAAATAACAGCACGCTTCCCAATTTGTGTTTTGTTGGAAGGTAACGAGGGCCTAGGGAGTTTTAAAAATCCCCAGAAAAGTTAAAGTTGACCTTGCTTTATGCACTGGATGCATTAAGTTGAATATAAAGCTTAACATTTGTATATCAAATCTCTTTCGACATAATTGTGAAGTCTTGCTCCCATTAGGAAAACACACACACTGAAATTCAAGGTCTTGAATATAAGACCTAATAAAACAGCTCTTAAGCATCCTAACGTTTGCTTCAAAGAAGCATTTTGTCTCTGTCAATACGTAGTCTGCAGTGCATTTAATTCTCCGAGGGGATCCCTGTGAGCATTTTGCTAAATGGGTAATCAATCTACCTGATCTTGCCCAGTTCAATTAAAGCACAGCTGCAAGAACACAGCAAGCGCCTCCTACAGTGGAGGTGGCAAAAGGGACCAGCAAGCGGGGGCTCATGGCCCAGCCGGGACATGCCCCCTCACCCCACTGTCCCCAGGAGCACAGAGGTAGGGCGAGTGACAGAGGACAGCCCATCGCCACTCTCCATTGCTGCGTCTTCTGTTGCTTTTAATCACATGCTGTTGTTCTTATTGCAAGCTGCCTGCTCAGTGGTCTTGTCCCTTTATTCCTCTCCCTTCCTCCTCCTCCTCCTCCTCTCTCTCCCTCTCTCCTTTCTTTTGTATGCTACCTTGCGTTGAGAGTATTCAATAAATGGATTAGATATTGATTGACTATGTTACTTATAATCTTACTGTAGAACCCGTTACCAAAGATCTCACACTGGAAATTCTACAAGAAGGTGCTTTTTCAGATGCCTTTTTCAGAGATAGAATGAGCCATTTTTATCATTCATTCAACAAATAATTCATCCGGCACTGTACTAAGTTATGAATGTAGCGGAAAAATAAAAGGAAAGAAAGAAAATAAGCATACATGCCCATATGGCTTTCATTCTTGGCAGGGGATATAGAGTGATATAATTTAAAAAGTAAATTATATAGTATGTTGAGGGTGCTAAGTGCTGTGGAGATAATAGAGGGGGGCGAGGGGTTGGGAATGCTGTAAGGTTGCAACTTAAGAAGGGGTTTCAGGGTTGTCGTTGAGGAGTGGTAACATTTAATCAAAACTCGAAGGAAGAGAAGGTGAGGGAGCAAGTGTGTTTCTCTCTGGGAAGATCTGCAGAGGAAAATAGCAAGTGCAGATGCTCCAGAGTGGGAGCATCCTTGGAGTACTTGATTAGCAAGGAGTAAGCAGGTCTAAATTTCCCAGTAAAGTTTCTATTCAACTTTTATGTGTAGTTTTCCAGATATTTGATAACCATTTGTTGATACTAAAGACAGATTAATTGATTCCAAAGGGATTCCTAGAAGAACCCGTGCAAGATCCTAAAGTACACAGGAGGCTAGAGACAAAGGGAGCATTTAACAGGTGGTTGGAATATCATAGAAGGCTCAGGCAGGTGGAAATATTGGCTGATCAGCTCATTCAAAAGGCTGCATATAATAACATAGACGGCAACATTGAGAGGCAGGTAAACCGGTAGGTTTAGAATCAAGAACACACGTTTTCTGTATTTCAGAACTTCTTTGTTCTCTTCCTTTTCAAGCTTTACTCTCAGCAAATTCTTCCAACCTCACGGAGGAAGTCCCTGCCATCTGACTCGGCTTCCTCACCTTCCCCTCCACCCGGATCTGTCCTCAGGCCTTTCTCCCTTCTCACAAGCCCACTGTTTCCGTCTACCAGCCACCCTCCGCCTTCTTCCACATTGCCCCCAAACTTCTCTCCATAGAAGCCGTAAATTTCCCCATTTGATTCATCATTTCTTCTGTCTTCCACTGAGAGCGGATTTTTCATTTGTTTGCGTCTCTTGCTCACTATTGGAGTCTTAGAACCTGCTACTTCCTGGTACCAAGTAAGCATCCCATGAACTGTAAGTGGAATGAATGGTATTTCTTCCTCTCCTTAAAGCAAAAATAATTCCCTTCAATCTGCTTCCGGAGGTGGCAAGAGATGTGTGGATGAGGAGCTCGCCTTTGTTTCTCCACCTCTCTCCTGACTCCTGCTCTCCCCTTTTCCTAAAGAGAAAGTCCTCCTGATGCCCTAAACCTCAAAGTTACACACATGTCAAAGTTATCTGTCTCTTCTCTTTCTCAATCAAAAGCCCTGTTCCTTCAGTGGAGGATGTTTCCTTAAGAAAGAAGGAGGAAAATAATCTGATTGAAGTAATTGACTGTGATGTCCCAATAATTACATCAGAGCCCTCTTGGGGGGTATCTGAATTTTCAAAGGGAGGAAGCGTGTTCGTCTACGTGATCTTTTGATCTTGGGAATTTCATTAAAAAACCATCAATGGATTTTAAAAGAAGAGAGATAGTTTGGGAAAATTATTGCCTGTTTCCCTTTATGAGACGTAGTCCCTTGAAATTGCTTTTTTTGTGAACCTGTCTTTTGTCCCTTCGAAATCTTTCAAGTGCTCTGTCTCTGGGTCTCGTCATGGTTATTCTCAAACATCCATCTGAGATGTTCTCTTGCAGCCAAGGCATTTGAGTGGCCTTTCCCATCGGGTCTTCAGGTGCGTCTGACCTACCTCCCTGACTATCCCACATGCGTGCCCCTGAGTCTCCGTGATTGTGGGATAGAAGACAATCCTGGCCCATGGGTTAGCTCTGTTTCACTCAGCACACTTTTCAGCTAAAAACTCTTATTTTAAAGGGCCACTCAAGGGACAAAGGCTATGGGGACAAAAGTGTAGTCTGGCAAATTAGCAATCCTATTGAAAACCATTTCCAGTGGTTTTGGAATCCTGATTCCAAGACCAAGACGTACCTGTCCAGAAGGACCCGACAAGCCCGGAGTACCTGCAGCGGCCCTCTAGGTAGTGAAAACATTCAGAAGATATGGTGGGGTGGGCTGAGAATATAGACACTTTCACATTGCTTTAACTTCTCTGGTTTCTTGCCAGATTGATTCCTTTCATTAGGGAAAGTTACTTCCATCTACATACCATTCTAGCCTCAGGAGGTAAGAGACTGATTTAGTGGTCTTAATTTAGAAGTGTCCTGAATTTTCAGGAATTTATTCTTTAATATCTGAATGCCCATATGTGACTTTTGGATTAATTGACTTGATTTCGGTGTAAGTCTTTTGTGAGTTATGCCGCAAGTTGAGTCTAAAACACAATTTCGAATTAGTGGTGCCACCATCTTGGACATCAAGCCTAGAGGTAACTAATTTGAAAATGATTTTCAGTGCAATCCCCAGTTGAAAACGTATAGTGGCTTCCTATTTTCTATTTTGTCTGCCTTCACCTCTTTAGTCTCACATTCAGGACCCTAAACCAAAGGTTTCCTGACCTCATCTCTCTTCGCTGTCTGGCCAGTGCCCTCAGCATAGGCAGGAGGAGTGGAAGTTTGGGGTAATTTTCACGGGCACTCTTACTTGGGGGCGGTACCAGCGCTTGGTGGGTGGGATTTGGATATGCTGCAATCCTGCACTGTTTGACCGTCTTGCAAATGCAGAGTTGTTCTTCTGCTCCCAATGCCAAAAGGGCACCTGTTGGTAATGACCATTCACCTGACTAGTGTCTCCTTCTACCAGCTTTGTAATTATCTCTGTCCTGGCTCACATTCTTTGTCCTCACTTCTTATTTGCATCAGTCCTTTTCCTCTCCTGTTTACACATCTACCTATCCCTGTCCCACCTGAGACAGCCACTCGTTCACTGTCTACGTCTCAGAATACACCCTCAAGGCCTCAGCTTTATTTTCATATCTGAACCATTCCCAACCCTGCCACCCCGAGTGACCGCCCGACACCACGAATCCCTTCCATCTACTTTATGCAACATCCTCAGGAGAATCAATCACAGTCTTTTGTTTGTTTTCAAACTTTTTATTTGTGCCTGTCCTTCCTCACAAGAGAGAGCAGTTTTGTGTCTTACACTTCTCCATCTTTTATTTCATCTCCTATTTCTCTAACCCTCTGCTCCAGCCAAATCAGTTTACTTTCTTTCCCCAAAGCGTGACGTGGCAGAGACTTCTATGTGTCCATCACGGTCTACGTCCTTGTAACCCTAGACATGCAACGAAGCCTCCCTTGCGGTAAGGTGTGATGTGAGGACTGAGCTCCAGCCAAAGGACCGTGGGCAGAAGTACAGTCCATCAATTCTAGGCCTGGCTGGTGACGATTTTCCATGTGCTCTACATCTGTACTTTTCTCTTTTCCATTCACCAGTTAGAGGGAGAGAACTCCAAAACCCAGAGGAGAACAGAACCACAACACACAAGGAGCTAGGTCCTTAAATGACTGGGCAGGCCACTCACTAGCTAGCAACTGGGACCATCTGTATTGGACTCAATATGAACAAGAAATAAACTTTAATTCTGTTTAGCCACTAAGATTACTGAATTTATGATATAATAGCAAGCATTACTAACACATATGCCATATTCTTTCTCATCTACATAAACTTATTTACATTGTTTCCACTGCCTGGAATGAGTTTCCTCTTCACATGTTTAAATTTTATGCTTCATCTGATACTGAATCAATTCTTACCTCCTCTGTGAAGCTTTCTATAATTTCACCAATCCACAGTGATTCTTCCTCCCCAAATTCTTGAAAAACACACATAGTACTTTACCACTTAATCAGTAAATACTGTTATTCTGCATTTATTTTTATTTAACTTTAATGTATATATTCTATCTTCTTGGTAAATTTTAAGATGTTTCAAGGTAGTGCAAGAAAATTACATCTCCTTAATATCCCTTCTCTTTTGCTATATTTTCTTTAGTATTGTTTATTTATACGTGCTCAATGCATGTTAGCTGAATGAATGAATCTATTCTCTCTGAATTTGAAAAGAATATACATAAACCACCCTAAACCTCATGTTTTTACAGCTATTGAAACACTGCATCAGATTTCTTTGTTTTCTTTGTTATTAGGAGAGTCATCATATAGGGCCGGCTGACTATTGTGAATGAGGTCAATCATTACTGTATCGACTTTTTTATTTGACAAAAACGATTCTGCAGTCTGTTACCGTAATGTGATCATTGCTTCTGCTGGTTTCATCTTTGAGTTAATGTAGCCTCATGCATATGGTGTTTTTCAAATTGGTGGGGTAACCTGACGAGACTTTTTTCCCCAAAGAATTTGTTTGAATGAAAGCCTACTGAGGCAAAAGCCTTGTCAAGAAATCAAAGTTATTGACTCTGCTCTTCTTATTCTCCTACTGAAACTCGAGACCCCATTCACCGATCCACGGCGACCACAGAGAGAGGGTGCACAGAACCGAGTTTCAGGAGACCTGACCTCTTTTTCCAACAGCCTGATCCTCAGAAATCCACTTCGTTTTGCTCTGTTCTCTCCACAAGGAAAATGGGACAATATATTTCTCATTTTCTTTTTGGTGTCTTATTAGGGTCAATGAGGCAATATTAATAATCACATAGGTAATGTCTGACTAATGGACAGATAATAGGCAAACATTGCCATAATACATTGGTGTTGAAAGCCTTTTGAGTCAATGTTGAACAGATGGCTTTAGTCTCTAACTTGTCTCAATTACTCATGTGTTTCAGATGTGGCATTAATAACAGGTCTGTATTCGTTGCTTAGATCCGTGAATTTCTGTCAACCTTGAAAGGGGCAGGAGAAGGGAGGAGGCCAGAGCCTGGAAGATTTCTAAATAGCAAGATGAGAAGGCTCCTTAAATGAGGAAGTGAGCGAGAAGTTAATTCAGGTCTCCAGCGGTCGGTGCTGTCAGGGAGGGTCGTGGAGGAAGGAGACATTTATGGGAGAGCATGTGAGAGGTGACGGGGGTAGGAACATCCAGGGGCTCAGAGCAAGCCAATACGAACGTACGACTAAGAATTTTAATTTAAAGACCGCCATGCTTTTCTATAAGCTCATCCACTATTTATTTACTATGTCTACTCAACAGCCTACTTAGTATGGACAAGGACCAGACTTGTTTTATTCCACCTCGTGTCTAACGTGATAGGCATGTTGGAAGTGTTCGGCACACACCTGCCAGAGGACTGATATCTGTGCTTAGTTTCTGTTTGGTCAATTCTTGTTTGTTTCAGGTTGGGGACTTATTTTCATAGCTGCATTTATGTATTCATTTCCCTATTCATTCAACAATTATGTATTAAATGCCCAGCATTGTTCTAAGAGCTAGAGATACAGGCAAAGTTCATACCCCATAGAGCTTACATTCTTGTGAGAGGATAAAACATACACACACACATATATACACACATATATATTTATAGATACAGGCATAGACATATCTGTCACATATGTAGATATATAGATACAGATATACATGTATGGTGTATGGTATCTCTAACTATCTCTATCATGTATCTATGAAATTTACACAGAGTACTAAATAGAGCGAGGAAGGAAGCCATGCAGATTTCTAGAGGAAGAGCATTCCAGGCAAAAGAACTGCCTGGTCACGGAAGCAGACGTGTGCTTGCCGTGTCGGAAGAGCAGAAGGAGGCCCGCGCGATCGAAGTGTAGCAGCAAGGGAGAGAGTTATAAGAAATGAGGCCGAAGAGTCAGGCAGGGGCCAGATTACTTAGAGTTTTTATGCAATGGTGAGGGCTAAGATGTATTCTAGGGGAGATGGGAAGACATTGAATGGCTTCGAGAAAGGGATACACCTGTTCTTATTTCCTTCTTGAAAGAGATGTTCTGGCTGCGGCGTGTCGTGTAGGTGTGAGGGGCCAAGGCTTCGCAAAATCTCTTGCTGCGGTCCTGAGAAACATGGTCGTGGCGTGGAATAGGGGCTGTAGCAAGGGTGGCCTTCTTCTCAAATCACCCCGATTATTGTCAATGCAGAAAGATGAGATTTCATTTTACAAGTCTGAGTGCCTGGCCCTCTAGCACCGTTTTGACATTAGAGCACCCCTGGTCTTGCTACCCCGATCTTGCTTTTGAAATTGTGAAATGCTGTCTGGGGCCTCGGGTCCTGGTCAGAGCTGGCTCCAGAAACTAGGCGTAGAAAGGAAGTCAGAATAAGCAGAGCTGGAGACGCGGAAGGCGTAGAAGGAATAACGGATGTGGCCTCTGGCGTCACAGTGCCCCTGAAGGCGCCGCCCCCACTTCCTCACATCCCGTTTTCTTCTCGGCCCGTCGGCTCCCGTGCCAAGCCCCCTGGTAGAAGCCTGCCTTGCCCGGCCACCGCCGGCCTCCAGGTGGGCGTGCAACGCCTGCATGTCAGCTACCGCCTTCCTTGACTCTTCGCAGTGGGCAGCGCCCAGCGCCCTGTCCTTTCCTGGTTTCCAGAGCATCACTGTCTGCGTTTCGCCTCCACCCTCTGATGGTCCTCCGCATCCTTTGCAAGTGCCTCCTCTGTCCGCTTGTCAAGTATTGTGCTCCCCTGGTTCGGTCTCCGCACTCTCCTCCCTCTTTCCACTCTCCCTGGGGCTCTGGTCCTGCCCTGCGGCCTAAGCCGTCCCACGTGTATGCAGGTGTCTCCCCCCACTCTCTTTGTCTCCAGCGCTCACCTCTGAGCTGACCCTCTGCCTGCCGGACCCATTGTCGGCGGGTCATGGCTGCCTGGGCGGCGCGCGGTCGCCTTAAACCGCTTTCTAAACCGGATTCGCAGCCTCAGCCTTCCGCAGGCTTCGTCTCCTTCTCTCCATTCCGCGTGGCAGGTTGAGGGGCCGTCCTGGTCGGTCCCGCTCTCCCCCTGCTCCCACCCCTGCAGTCGCTCACCCAATCAGACGATCTTACTTTTTAAATGCGTTTTAGTCCCTCCCTCCCCTCCATCCCCGCCAGCGCTGCCCCGTCGAGGCTCCCGTCTCCGCTTCCCTGGACCCCTCGCTGATCCCTGCGCCTCCCGGGCCTTGTCCTCGCTCCCGCGGGCACCCGCCTCGCCCGCCATCCGGTCACGCCACCTTCGCAGGGCACCCTCCCAGCCCGGCACGTGCCGTCTGCTCCCCGAGACCAAGCAGGGCTGTTCGCCCTCGGCCCGCTCGCCTCCCGGCAGGGCGCCCCTGCAGCCCGTCCCCGCCGCCACTGCCTTCCGCTCTCCGGATGGTCGTCCCCGGGCGCACCTCTTAGCGCTCTGCAATCCCGTCGGGTTTCTGCCCTGCTCGTGCCGCTTCCTCTGCCTGAGAAGCCCTTCTTTCTCCTTTCCGGTCTGGATTATCCTGAGTCTCTAAAACCCATCTCAGTGCCACGCATTCCGTGGGACGCCTTCCTTGGTATCCCCTAGACAGGCTCCAAGCCTTCCCTGGTGTCCTCGGTGCCCTCGTAGCACCCTGCACTTGTCATCATAGCATCGCCAGCTGTAATCGTAGGCTACGCGCCCGTTCCCCTCTCTGAGCCTTTATTTCCTCATCTGCAGAGTGGGATAATAATAGTATTTATTTTAGAAGGTTATTGGGAGGGAGGATTATGTAATATAATCATACGATGAACTTAGAAAGTGACTGGCACATAGAAAACACATATACATGAATGGCTATGTGATATCAACAATAATATTATAATGTAATTGTAAAAATTGTGGAATAATTAGAATCATTGATAATTATACTGTACTAAAATTATTGATAATAATTATTAATTTTGTATTATATTCTTATGAAACTGAGCTCAAGGGCATGGGCTATTTATAATAATATAACTATGATTATAATAATAAATACTATAGATAGCTTATGTCTATTGAATAAATAATATATGTCAGGCACTGAGCACAGTAAATAACATCAGTTATATCCCAAACTCCTGTGAGTTTTACAGATAGGTGATCAGGTACTTAGAGGGTAAAGTCACTTGAAAACCTCCCTGAGACAGCACAGGGCAGCCCTGCAGCTTGGCCCTGATTTGAGTTTGACTTCCCTTCAGGACCCAGCTGCTAACCACGCTGCCATACTACTCAGCACCCGAAGAACATGGGGCAGATAGTAGGTGCTCATGCTCAGTAGCTGTCTGGTAGAAACCACCAAGCACTGCCCTAGACCTCCACAAAACCCAGATGGCCTAGCACGCCGGTGGTCCCTAAGGCTGCTGGACACCATTCATCCAGTTTAATTATGACATTGCTAATGAAATGGGCCCCCCCCCCAAGCAGTGCCTCTCTAACTAGTGGATTATTAGACAACTTTAGAGGGATATTTCAAAGTGGGCATGTCCAAAATAACCTGCGTTTCTCTGCTTTATAAAATCAGCCATGAATAGTTTTAGCCTTGGGAAAACACAGGCACCAGCCGGAGCTGAAGCAGGGTGCATCTGGCCCCCAGCTGCAGCCAAGGCTCCTGGCCCAGGCACGGGGAAGGCCACAGTTTTCAGATTACGTTGCCCCACCCCTGAGAACACCACTGCAGCAGGTTAACCAGATAGCAAAGCAGACCAGAGTTATGCGCTCTGAAGGGCTTGTCTTCCCAAGGTTAAAGGCAGATTCACAGAGCAGAAGAGGTGCTGGAGCAGGAAAAAATGGGGAAGGAGAAGAGTTGAGCAGCTATTGTGTACTAAGTATTTACATATACCAGCCATTGTCTACCACCGTAATCCCGTGAATTAAATAATATCGTCCCGATTCCTGATGAGGCACAGAGAGGCTTGTAAGTTGCCTGCATCGTGGAGCTAATAATGACTTTGCTTCCGTGGCCAGCTACTCTTCGCTCGTTAGAATCCTCCTGGTCCAGTCTAAGTCATTTCCTCAGGAGTTCGCATGCCAGGCCATGCTCGTTCAAGGGCATCCTGGGCTTTGGGCTCTAGTCGTGCGGCGATGAAAGGTGACTCTCGTCCCCCTGCTCGATTTGTAAACCCCATGAAGGAAAGGGCTGTATCTCTCCAGTTCACACCTTTGCAACCAATAACTGGTACAGCACCTGGCTTGTGGTGGGTGCTCAGTAAATGTTTATTTAATTAGTCTTCTCATCTTTAAACAGAAATGTCTGGAGTGTGTGATGCATAAGGTTCCTGTCGGTTCTGTTTCTGGCGATAACTGTCAGACCTGAAGAAAGGCTGGACAGGGCGTCGTGCTCCCAGTCGCTGACGCTGTGGAGGGCGTGAATGCTGGCGCTGTGGGTTTTGGCGTCTGTCACAGACTCCTTGTGGGTCTTCTGTGCAGGCCCAGGCAGGGGCCCCTTTTCCTTGAATTTCTTTCTTCCTGTGGGGCCTGGAGAACGCCTGCCACCCTTTCATCCTTGGCATGGGTACCGCTCACTCCACCCTTGGAAATCTTCTCTCCCCGGATCTGGATGGGAGGCGGGTTGTCATCTTCCTGCAGAGACATGTGTCCAAGCCTGTTTCGTTGCATAGAATTTTTCAGTGAATCAGCACAAAGACACAGTTGGGGGAACTAAAACAGTAAATATAGGGAAGTGATAAAGTTTAAAATAATTTTTGTTAATTATCATTGACACAATTCTTAGTTTCCAGTTTCTGTCCCTGACTCTGGAATCAGGTTCTAGAATCCAGTTCTAAACCTAGCTCTTGGAACCTCAATTTCTCATCTTTACAATGGGGGTCACGGTATCTATTAGGTTGAAACACATAAAATTGTCATTTTTCTAGGTCAAAGCGTCAAATATCGGCAATTTCATATAGCTCAACTTAATACATCATGGGATTGCCGTGCAGATGAAATGAATAATGCATACAGAGCACTTATCATAATGCCTGTCCCCAAATTACTCAATACGTGCAAGCTATGACGACCCTAATGATTTTTGTCTGAGACAGTGACTAAGGTCTTATCGGACTTCTGCCGTCGGTTCAGTTTTTCTGAGTGGCGCCAGCTCTGACCATTTTTGAAGGGGCAAACAGGCAGTCCCTGAAGCCCACTCTTCTGAGTACGCTGCCTTGAATGTAAACATTGGGGAAGAATGATAGGGGTCCATGTCCCAAGCAGACATGTTACATCTCAAAATCCCTCTACGCTGAGTGAAGCCAATTCCCCAGCCCCCCTGTACACTGGCTGATCACCTGAGAGGCGTTTCCTCACCTGCTCATTAATATTGCTGTGACTCGGGTAAGTCACTTAATATTTGAGTGTCAAATCATTCATTTTTGTTTTCAAACTAACGTGTATTACGTAGTTGCTACGTTTTAAGCAATTACATGCTGTTTTCACAAAAATCAAAAACTTATCCTCATGCTAATAGTTATTCATTTTTCATCTATTCATTGCATAGATATTTATTGAGTACCTACCAGATGTCAATGATTCCGTTAGACAATGTATAAAGTAGTGGCCAAATCAGATTTAGTACCTGGGAGCTTATAGTCTACTAGGAGAGACAGACATTAAATACATAATCTATACACATAAATGTAAAATTGCAATGTGGGAAGTATTATGAATGAGCGTATATGGTATATGACAGCAAGAAATGCAGGCTTTGACCTAGACTGTGGACACAGGGCATAGCTGTCAACTAGCCCACACCATGCCTTTGAGAAAACGAGATAAAAGGTGTCCTAGGAGATGCAACTCTTTGCTAGGATACAGCGATTGGCAAGTGGAGTGTGACTAGATTCTACCCATCTGTGGTCCTTAGCCAAATGCTCTTGTGTAGGATGTAACACAGCACCTTTGGGTCAGGGAAGCTTCCTCGAGGAAATGACATTGGAACTCTTGTTATCTGAGGGAGAGACACTGCATGTGATCATGTGAAGATGTGGGGTTGTGTTTCATAGAGTTGAGAGTTGGAGTAGTGCTCCAGAGAAGGAGAACTGTGTGTGCAAAGGCCCTGTGGCAGGAAGAAACGGGCCCCACTTGAAAAACAAAGTCCAATGAAGCTAGAGGTCAGAAAGTAATAGAAAGGAAAGTAAGAAATAAACCTGGAGAAATAAGCAGAGATCAGAACTTATGGGTCTTAGAAGGGACTTTGGTGTTCATCATGAGAGCAATGAAGGGTCATTTAACTGTTGTTAGTAGGTGACAAGGGCAGGATTAAAGTTTTGTTTTTCAAGATCATTTTGGATGTTTGGAAAATAGATTGGAGGAAAATGGCAGTTGGGAAGACATGGAGACCCGTTAGGAGGATATTGAAGGTGAGAAATGATGGTGGTTCGTCATAGTGTGGCATCCAGGGAGAAGGAGAGTGGTATTCCGTAAATATTAGGAGGTAAACTTGATAGGGGTTGCTGATGGAGTGGATATTGAGGATGAAGAGAGGAAGCAGTCAAAGATAATGCTGAAGGTTTTGTCTTGCGAGGTGTTATGGATGGTGAAACCATTCCCTTAGATAGAGAGCACCGGGAGAGACCATGTCGGGTAGGTGAGAGACCGAGTGGGGCTTCATTTGTGGCATCCAGGTGGAGCTGTCATCTACACATCAGCAAATTCGAGGAGAGAGCTGTGTGAAAGGCAGAAATCTGTGAGGCACCCATGCAAAGACGGCAATTAAAGCCATAGGTATGGTTGAGGTCATCAAAGAAGAAAATGTAATGTAAATAAGAGAAGAAGTCTTGGAAATGAGCCTTTAGAAATTCTGAATTTGCTGGACAGATGGAGGAAGACAAACCTCCAAGGTTTTTATATCCATTTTCCACAAACTAAGGTTCAGAGAAGTTGAGTAATTTTCCCAAGACACATGGCTAGCAAATGGTAAAGACGGAGTTTGAACCTGGACATTTTATGTTCCAGAGTTCTTACTTTTCTATTTTGTCATGTTTTTTAGCTTTTGAAATATTAATTTCTGAAAACTTTCAATACTATTTCCATTATATCATTTAGCATTGACTAATGCTATTTTTAATTTTTTCCTGTTTGTAAAAAGACAGCCTAAAAGATCCACACTGCTGAGGGTGAGGAGAGAAGGGCAAAGTGAGTGTTATAAAGAAATATTAAAAACCAGAAACTCTACCAGCCCCGGGAAGCCTGGAGTTCACGGACTTGACATAATTAGGTGTTCACGTAACAGTCTGTAATTAAATGACTTTACACCAACTTCTTTAAGAGAGAGAAAACTAGTGTGAGGTGCAGCAGACACCTCTAGGCTCTTTCACAAAACCTGCTTTCCTGGCCGGGTTCTGCGATTCCTGCTGAGTTGTGACTGCTCCGTGACAGCTCCGGGGAGCACACGAACTCTCCTCTCTCCTTGTCTCAGGTCAAAGAGCTGAGAAACGGTCCCAGCGAGTGCTGAGAATGAGATGCTAAGCTTCTGCCGGGTTTCTTCTCTTTTCACCGAAGCAGGTTCCCCTGACAGTGGACGGCAGGGGAGTAAGTCCAAGGGTTCTGTGGAATAAAGCGGAGATTGGAACAATTTGGGAAGAGTTTTCTAGGTCTCCTCTGTCCTACGATGACTGGACGGCGTTAGTTGTGTCTCGCAGAGTCCTTCAGGCTTCTCCGCTCCCTTCTTCATATTTGAAGGTCAGGAGACGACCGTGACTTGGACTGATCACTGAAAGGAAAACCAGAAAGAGGGGCTTCAATGACCTGGCTCCATAAGATCACAGCCCCAAAACCGGAGATTTCATTTTTAATTTTATTAGGGCCAGAAAGGGATCCAATAATTTAAATTCCAGGCAATCCCAAACGAAGTATTCTCACCCACCCACCTAAACAAACAAACAACAAACAAGACTTTAAAATGCCTTACCTGGAAATGGAAAATTTGAAAAGAACCCAAGTTAGGCAAAATTTGGGTTGCACAGAAATTGGGTACAGAGTTGACCCTTCTGGGGCAGCCATTTCATTTTCTTTTCTTTGCAGCATTTCTCATTAATATTTGATCACCCTGGAACTATCCTCCTCTGCCTAGGGCTCACAGGGCTCACGCTGCCTCTGCCTAAATGGAGCAACTTTCATGTGGTGATAGTGACTCTGGGTAGCTAATCATGAGAGCACTAAATTGTAGTCCACAGAGGCGAGACGATACCTCAGTGCATGGAAGTGACTGAGAGTACTGCACTGTTCACAGCTTCGAGATTCTGTGACCTCCTGAGTTTCTCTAATATGATGGTGTGGGTGAGAAGGAGCCATGAGGAAAGCACTGGGCATGGAGTCCAGGGGCTCTGGATGCCATTCCTTGCCCCAGCACTGGCCAACTGGGTGACCTTGGCCAAGTCGCTTAATATAATTAGCCAAATATGTGTTGAGTATAACTAGGATACTTGGGCATAGCCAAATAATGAGGTTTTCCAGGCTATGTTGAAGAATTTAGACTCTTCGAAGGGCAATGGTGAGGCAGAGAACACTCCTGAGCAGGAGAGCGACGTAGTCAGATGTGTATAGCAGAAGGATCTCCCTGTTGTCACCCTGGAACTATCCCAGTCCCAAAACCGGAGATTTCATTTTTAATTTTATTAGGGCCAGAAAGGGATCCAATAATTTGGATCCAGAGGATCCAAATCCAGAGGATGCACTGGACAAGGGCAAGGATAGATACAGGGAATCAATCAGGAAATGTCTGCAATCGTGTAAGTGGGAAATGTGAATGTATAAAGTAGAGTATTGACAAGAAACATTGAAAGAAGGTGATAGATACAGGCACATTATGAAATTTAAAAAGATGTAACCAAAGTTGGATATAAACATAAGGGTGTAGTAAAGAATAACATACGTGTTTCTGGTTTGAGCCATTCAGTAGATTCGGCTGCCTTAATAAAGGATGAGAAATTACCCATTGAGTAAAATGTGCACTAGTCAGGTGATGGGTAGATTAAAAGCCTAGGATTCTCCACTGTGCAATTCAGCAATGCAATAAAAAAACAACAACAACAAAACACTTGTACCCCCCTAAATATATTTAAATAAAAAAGACAAATAAAAGAAAATTCAAGAAATAAACAATTTATAAGTTTAAAACATTTTTAAAAGACCAGGCTTTATACTTGATGATAAATTCGGGGTGAGGAATCCTCAGTTTGAGGTACATAGAGAGGATTCTGGATGGAAATGTGTGGCGAACATCGTTGGTGCAGATCAGGAGAGAGTCTGAGTAAGAGGTAACAATTTCGAAGCCGTATATTTACACATAGTAAGTGAGATTGTGAAAACAGCCTCATACAGAGAGGGTGTACAGGATGAAAGAGACGAGGGTGGAAAGCAGAACCCTCTGGGAACACTGGACGTGTACGAGGCAGATGGTGGAAGAGCTGTGAAGTGCACTGAGAAGGAGCTGTCAAAGCGGGTGAAGGGGAAGCGGAAGAAAGATGTCATAGAGACGCCCAGAGAGAGAGCTTCATGGGGGGCACGGCCAACGGTGTCAAAAGTCATTGAGATTTCAGGTGTGATGGGAACACAAAAATAAGATGCCTGAGATGGGTTGAAAAGATGCAACGAGAGGTATGTGGAGAGGTAAGCTCACTTGTAAAGCAAAAGACAGAGATGTGATGGTTATTACTAATGAATAAAGGAGGAAGGAGTTTGGTTTGTTCTAGTTTTTTTCAGATAGGAGAGACTTGAGCCCATTCCTATCCTCATAACCTAGGAAGAAAAATGACCGGTGGAGGAGAAGTTGGAGAGGGGAGCCTACGAATGGTGTCAGAGTGGTCAGAGGTTAGTGACTGGAACCTTGGTTAAGGAGAAGGATAAACTTCAGGCAGGTCCCTTTCTTTCTCTGAGATCAACAGGAAAAAGATAAGACTGGTTGGGATTTAATTATCTACATGATGGGAGGAATTCATGGAAGTTTTCTCCCGGTAACCACCCCTGTCCTTGTGATATAGGAAGCAAAGTCATTTCAGAAAGTATGGGGGAAAACAGCAGATTAGGTGTTCAAGGAATGTGGTGGTTTGTAGTCGCTGTGGACCAAACAGAACCCAGTCCAGGGAAATACACAAAGATGACAGAACAGCAGTGAAAGTCCATCTGAAGTTGACCTTCCACTTGGAATGACATCAATCCAGAGAATAATGAACTTTCTCTGTCAGCACGCAGCTGCTGAAACATAAGACCGCAGGATGTAGGCGTTTAGGTTGATTATGTTTGGGGTTTCCTTAGGGAAGGTCGCTAAAGAACTGAGATGGAAGGAGTTCAAGCTGCAAGCCACAGAGATGTTACACGTGAAAGGAGGAAAGTCTACAGGCCTGGCACACCTGGGGAAAGCGAGTTGTCAAGAGGGAGGATGTCGCCCGTGAAGTTGGCAGGTAAGGATATGGGCGTAAGGAAATTAGCGAGCTGGACATAAAAAGGTAGGATTTAAAACTTGGCACAGGGCAGAGCTGGGTTGAGTCAAGGCAGGGCAGTAGCAGTGGGCTGCTAAGTTGACGAGGTGTGGTCTCTCAGAGTTGAAAGGGTCAGGGAAATCTGGACCTGGGGTGTTGAACTGGTTGACCACAAATGGAGGTGTGTGTGCCACGGAGGCACGGGAGGGGGAAGGGAAAGCTTGCTGAGATGCTGTGTGGAGATGAGGGTATCACCTGAAAAGAACTGAATTATAGTGCTGGAGTCTTACGGGACCCCACAGACAGCATCTCTTGTCCAATTTAAGTTTGAAAACAATGAAGAAAGAGACAAGACTTAAAACAGATGGAAATTAAAGAATGTGATCTTTGTTACTTATAAAATTAATTTTAGATAATGTGGCTCGTATCTGCAGACAAGCCTGCTATCTAACATTGAATCTGAGACTTAGCTGCCCGGGCTCAGGAAGCTCCGGATCCCTGCACGCTTCCGGTGGGAGGTGAGAGGCAGGCCCCTGGCACATGGCCAGAAAACTGGGAAGAAGGCAAGCCCTTTGGAGGGAAGTCTGTTTCTGAAAGGAGGAGGGCAGGAAGGGGTGTATCTATGCATGCCGGGTCCATACCCAGCTCACAAGTCAGGTAGGTCACTCTCCCTCAGCAAGGGGCGAGGCGAGTCTGGGAGTGTAAAGCTAGAGACACCTCCTCCACGTGGGAGTGTAAGGATTAGAGACAAAGATTTTCTCCCTCCAAGTTCTGGACCCAGTTGGGAAAACAGAAATGATTCTGTGTTCCAAGTAGAAAGACCTTTTTCCTTAAATTGAGGCATGTTTACACACAGTAAACATGAGCAAAATAGGATTCTTGGAAATGTAGTAGCAGCCTTCTTCTCCGCCACACAGAAAAGGGTTCAGTTACAGTGAGTTGCGATAGATCCATTCAGCATGTGTCCTCTAATACTGCGGTCCCTAAACCCAGGCCACCCTGTTAGGGACCAGGTCACAGAGCTTGACCGTGACACCCCACCCCCACCCTGTGTGTGGACAAATTGTCTTCCCTGAAACTGGTCCCTGGTGCCAAAAAGGTTGGGGGGACCACTGCTCTAATAGATAGCAACAAGAAAGTGATGCAAATGGGGCGAATTTATATGTCAAAAGAGGGCTTCATGGTAGCGTAGAAGAACACAGAGGCGGCAGAGGGAAGTTAGGAGAAATCGCATTCCTTCTCGTCCCATGGCGTGTGTGGAGAGACATAACGAGTCCTTTCTGCTTTGAATTAGCGGAAAGTGAAAACGTGGCTTTCAGAGGCAGTCTTATTTCCATTTAGCAAGAAATAGAAAGGCTTAAAAAGTAGGAGTTTTCATTTGCCATGGAGGACGGTCTCCAGTGTTCACAGTGGAGAGAGCTGGACATGAGGACAGCGGCAGGAGTGTACATTAGGGGGGAAAAAAGCGGATGGAATAAAGACAGCAATGTGTTTAGTTTCCACTGCAAGATGGGAGGTCGAGGCTGCTCCAGCCTAACCCTAACCAACGAGTGGAGTCTTGGCATGAGTGTGGCTCACGGAAGGAGGACTCCAATTCATCTTTGTCGGGGATGGCTGGGTTGTAGGAAACAGAAACCCTCTCAAGCTGGCTTCAAGAAAGGATCAGAAAAAAAACTTATAGAACGAACCGAGGATCAAAAAAGAAAGCTAGGTGTTGGGAACTAGAAACACTGAAACCTAGACTATACTATCCTGCTCTCTGGATCAACAGTATTTCCATCCCCACCTTTTTCAGCACATTTGATTTACCTTTTTCTCTATGGAGACAAGTTTTATTTGCCTTGGCATGTATGAGGTAGGAAGAGGCCTCCATGGTTATCATTGCTAAAGAACTCTGATCGCATACCTAACATACTGTAACTAGATTCTCTACGTAACAACTTCAGATTCCTGGGAGAGTTAATCTGATTGGCTCACTCTGTGTCAAGAATATTTAAGAACCAGTCCACTGTGTCTTGAGAGAGAGGGAAGGTCACATGGCCCCAGCGTGAAAGGTTAGCCCATGCTTCCACAGGGGCAGGGGTGATGGGCAGTCTCAGAGAAGAAAGCACGCAGGGGCTAGATACCCATCTAAGAAGTGCCTGCAACACAAAGTCTATAAGGAAGCAGAAGTCTGGGGACAGAGAGGAAGGAAAAAGCAAAGCAAGATTTGAAGTCAAGAGAACCAATTTATTTTGTTATCTCGAAAACCTGGGGCAAACTTATCAGTCATCTCTGTCTAAGGTGGTTGTGAGAATCACATCAGAGAAGTTCGATGAAAGTGGAACACAAATACAAGGTATCTCTTGAGACTGCATCAGGTGATTCTCAGCCCAGAGACTTTGAAATCCCCTAGCCGTGTTCTGTCCTGGGTTGTTCTTGAGTTTCCAGTCTCTTTCTTGACCTTAATTATCGAGAATCTTTTGGAGTCACGTATTTTACCTCCTACTCAGTTTTTCTTTTGTCTTTACCTCCCTGATCAAAATGTTTTTATTTTTACACTCTAACTTTGTGTGTGTGCTTCCAGGCTGGAAGCAGATTCTCATTTAGGGCCATTGTCCAAGAGCTCTACTGTACCCTGGGGGTGGCAGGACCCCTCCTTCCTCTACCACCGGGGCGAAGAAGTGATTCTCAATGCCCTGTTGGCAGTGTGGTAGCCCCTATGCACTGGGAGTCTTCTGCAAGTAGTCTCAGGTCCTGACCATCTCGTGGTTTGCAGGGGGAGGCCATGACAATCCCCCTGCTCCCTCACCAGCCCCATGCCTGCCAGAGCCCCCACGGGGACCAGCATCCTGCCCCATCCCTGAACGTGGTCATTCCTGCCTTCTTCACACTGCATACGCTAAAGCCCTGATGGAAGTTTAGGCAGCTCTTTTCATGAAGGATGACACATCCTGAAATGGTCCAGAGTGAGAGGACCAAGAATTGGGACCTGACCTCACTAAGCCATTCTCTTGCACCACACAAGGGGTCGGGGAACTCTGCCTCATAGCTTAGCCCTGTGGAGGGAGATCCTTATGAACACACCCTTCTCTGGACCTCTCTCTGTTTCCCCAATGTTCTATTGTCCTCTTTATGCGCCACTCTTCAAGGCTTTCTCCCCAAATGTGAGGTTGTCAATCTGTTTTTTCAGGAAACCTATGAGAAAGGAATCTGTATCCGCTGTGTCTGCTTATGTTTTAGAAACATTGGCATTCCAGTTTCAGGTGGATGAAAAAGTAGATTCTTTCCTCTATGTGGGGATTGTGGTCTATAAAGAGGGGCAGGCTGGCTCTTTGACGGTGAGAAAGACGGATGGGGCTCCGACTGCAGTTCCATTTCTCCATTACTCAGGTCTGGGATCAGTTCCTCCTCAAGTTACCCAAACACAAACATCTCTTGGTACACTGAGTTGAAGACAAACAGTTTAGTCCATGAAAAAGGGAAAAAAATATTCCTCCCATTGACATGACTTTAACCCTATGTCTTGAAAAATAAAAAGCTTGATAATATTATGGAAGGGATTTTTGGCCCCTTTTTGAGCCTGTTCACGTTACAAAGGGAAATCACGTTTGATGGAAAATGGTATCTGAGTCATGTGTGATCAAAATGCCACTCCTAAGTGGATTTGTTTTGATTCCTAAATTTCTCCTCTGATAGAAGAAAGTTTATTCTGTCACATTAAGAATCATTGTATTGAAATATTATATTTCTATACATGTATTATTGTCATCAAATGTCTCAACCTGCACCCAGAAAATGAGACTTCCTGTGCTGGGCCCTGGTGTTTGCCATGTGGCTTTGTAGCACAAAAGATACAGTGGCCTCTGGCACCATCAGCAAGCCTCGTAAATGAAGCCATGGGTAGGTCTGGAAAAAAGCCTGATGCTCCAGAATTACCAAGATAGCACAGTCTCTCTCATGTTCTGTCTCTGTTCCTCCTGTGGTTAAACAGGGTAAATGTGCTCCACCTCAGTAGCATCTTGAGTAGTGACTCTCCTTCAGTCTGCTAGAGCAATCTCATGGATGGATGGAAGAGACAAGAAAGTGAGAAAATTACAGTTGCAAATCCCAGGATTTGAGCTAATTTGTCAATGGTAATTATATTAAAATTGAAAGACACCCAAGCCAGTTTAAAGTAAGGAACCAAAAGAAAGTTCACTCCAAAACACCATGACAATACTCTTTACTATGGAGAAGACTAAGTGTGTTTATTTTGACCTGGATATTTTATGAGAAAAACACATTATTTGAGAGGGGTCCAGTCCCTAACTGTTGCCATGGTGAACAATATCAGGTTTGAAAAATAAAACAGGTAACTCAGTTCTGGTACTAAAGGTGTGTAATTCTGGAGAGCACATTTATGAAGGGAACATATAAAAAAAGCACCAGTGAGTCCTACTAGGCTTTATGTCAGCAGGGGCCACAGTGTGGAGTATAAACTGTGGTGAGACAGGAGAGAACAACCCAGGTAGCGGTGGCCCACTGGTTTCTGTCTTAAGGTGCAGCAGGATCACCCAGCAGGGAAAATACATCTTTTGGCTCCGACTGGGAGACCTGGTGCTGTGGAGACGCCGACTCTCTCTCCTGTCGGCCAGCAGTTTGGTTTTTCATGTGGCAGCTCCTGCTGCTGTCACGAGGCGGGAGTCAAGACCCGTGGGCAGTTCCCCTTCTGGAAACTCCACCCTTGGCAAGAATGCTTGGTTGCTAACCCTTTTCTTTCTTTACTAACATGCTTCCTACACCCTTTCAGCCATTTCAGCTTTTTATTCTTTTTTGTTCTTGAACAGTTCACCCCAGGGCCTATGATCAGTGAGATTGTACTGAAAGAAAGAATAAGAGAGAGAGAGAGAGAGAGACAGAGAGACAGAGAGAGAGAGAGAGAGAGAGAGAGAGAACTAAAGTTCAGTGCCTGTGCTCGTAAGCTCCTGAACTCAGTCCCAGGTATTTAGAATATTCTGAGCAGTGTGGCGTGGGAACTGATAGGGTGAAACTGTGCAGTAGCTTTCACTGGACGTCAATGGAATGAGAAGACACTGTCGGCCCCTATTCGGTTTTTAATTCTCTTGTCAATCCTCACGCTCCCGTTTGCACCAGAGTTGCTGTCTCCTCCATCCCTCTCCTCCTCACACACACCTTATGAAAAATGGCCTCGCCGTCTGCAGCTGTCGGGAGGCTGTGGAGCTGGGAGTATGGCTCAATGAGTATACAAATGCGCAGCTGGACACGGCTCCTTCCAGAAGGTGGCTGGAATATAAATCGCAGGGAGCTCACACTTCTCAAGTAACTAGCTGCCATTGGGGGGCTGCTTTGCACAAGGGGACTTGGAGAAAATAAGAGGATGTGTGAAGGGTCTCAGGGGAAACGGGCCCTGCAGTATGTGGGGAGGCCGGCTGGCAGGAGCAGTGCTGAGAGTGGCATGTTTCGAAAACACTAATCCGTTAGGTTCTTGCAGATCATGGAACAGAACTAAGCACAATTTGTTGAGCTTTGGTAGGTTTGCTTCCTTTCGGACTGATGGGTGTCTTAGCTAGAACTCTGTCTTTCTCGCCCTCTCTCCTCCGCTCCCTCCCTCCCTCCTTCCTTCCTTCCTGCGCCTCCCACGTCCCAGGCACTGTGCAAGGTGCTGGAGCCACAATTTTTGTATCAAACGAACTCTCTGCCCTAAAGTTTAGGAATGGTGGGGTGCGGTGGCTGGAGGTGGTGACGAGGGAACAGATTTTATAACAAAGACAAAAACAAAAAATCAAATAAAATATGATGAGTTACAATAGAAATAAGTAAATGTAATAGAAATAGAAACAAGAAATAAGATGAACAGCTGTGAGATCTCAAGAGGCAGAACATAATAAGTCTGCTTGGGGATGGTTTTTCAGGGGAGCTGACATTTGAACAGAATCTTCCAGCATGAGTAGGAGTTGTTTAGGAAGATCGGGATGCAGCAAGGTGACAGTGGCTGCAAGGCTGAAGGCATGAAGGCGTACATGTGGGTTCTCTATTGTGGCCAACGTTTTAATCAGCCCCCAAATTTTAAACATTATTAAATATTTTTCTTCAAGCCTCCTCGTATTAGAGTCAGTATAAATTCTCCTTAAGAACTTGTCTCTCACACAGCTGGCTTACCCCCCAAACACATCTGGTGCTCACACCCCTGTGGCTCCCTGGCTTCCCATGAAAATAAATTCAACTGCTTCTCTCTGTCTCCCTCATACACACACACACACACACACACACACACACACACACACAAAAACACACACACACACACTCCTGAAATAATTGATGAAACCTCAGGAACCCCTCACTGGAATTCATCTCATTTTTTCCCCTGATAATTGGGTTAAAGCCTAGAGTTTATTTTTCCACTGCCAAAAGCATATTTTCTGAGCTTTCCATTTTATAGAAAGAGCTTTCTATGTTCTCGTGTATCTCATAGCATTTAGAAGGGCTCCCTAGCTCTGGCATTGCCTGGCAAAGGGACCTGGATTAAGGCAGAGAGTTCCCATATACTTTACACGCAGCTTCCCCTATTAACACATTACATTAGTGTGATACATTTGTTACAATTCATGAAACTACATTGATACATTATTATTACCTAAAGTCCATAGTTGATTCAGATTTCTTTAGTTTTTATACAGTGGCCTGTTTCTGTTCCAGGATCCTATCTCGGATATCATAGTATATTTAATCATTATGTCTCCTTAGGGTGCTCTTGGCTGTGAGTTTCTTAGACTTTCTTTGTCTTTGATGACTGTAATAAGTAGAATAATGTCCTCCCCCAAATTTCCACACTAATCCCTGGAACCTGTGACTATGTTACATTACACAAAAAAGGGGAATCAAAGTAGCGGATGGAATGAAGGTTGCTAGTCAGCTGACCTTAAGACAAGAGTGATGACTCTAGATCACTTGGGCAGGATTAATGAACTCAAAACCTCCTTAAATGTGTAAGAGAGGGGGAAGAATCAGCGTCAGAGTAATGTGATGTGAGAAAGACTTTAGTGGCCACTGATAGTTTTAAAAATGGAAGGAAGCCTTCGGAAAGGACACAGCCCTGCCCACATTGAAACCCTAACTTTAAATCCATTGAGAGCCATTTCGAACTTCTGACCACTACAACTGTAAGGTAGTAAATTTGGGTTATTTTAAACCACTAAGTTTTTGGTAATTTGTCACAGCAGCAATGGGAAATTAATACAGATTTTAGCATCTGGAAGTAGGGTGTTGTGGTAACACATACCTAAAAAATGGGGAAACAAACTTGGGATTGAGCAATGGGCAGAGGCTGGAAGAATTTAGATGATGGAAAAAGATGAGATTACCTTTGACTGTTAGTAGAAATATGTATGTTAATGACTCTGCCTTCGAGAACTCAGAAGTGAGGAACATGGCAGAAAAATCACAGGTAGTCTTAGAGAATGCTGACATCATTATGAAGACTGTTGGTAAAAATGTGGTTGTTAAAGTCACTGCCAGCGAGGGCTCGGATGGAAAGGAGGAACAACTTGTTGGAAATTGGAGGAAAGGAGATCCTCGTTAGGGAGCGACAGCAAGCTTAGCGGAATCCTGCCGTTACTTGAAAAGGCAAATTTATAAATAATGAACTTGGATATTTAACTAAAGAGAGTTCCAAGAAAAGAACTGAAGGTATGGCCTTGTTTCTTCTTGCTGCTTTATGGTAAAATTTGAGAGGAAAGAATTGTTAAGCAAGAGGGAGTCAATGCTTAATGATTTGGGAAATTCTCAAACTGTCTAGATTTCAAAGATACTAAAATTGGATGATTCATGGTCAGAAACGTGTGCTCTAGAGAGAAAACCAAGGGCACTGCTGGACGACCTTTTTGCTTGTGCCCCTAAAGATCAGTATCCATTGACACAGAGGGCTCTTGGAAGAGATTAGTCACGTGACCCACGGAGCACCTCAGCCATCTCAGCAGAAACGAGAAATATAAATGAGAATATTCAGGAAAGACCCTCTTGTTTAATGAAGTATTAATAAATCCCTATGGCACACACCAGAGACACACGAAGTTTTTGAGAATTTTATGTCAGTAGAAACACTGCTATCTTGAACTGAAAAGTACAGAGAGAGTACAAATGAAAGAAGCATGTTGGACCCCAAAAACCTGCAGTGAAGAAACTGGCAGATAAAATTGCTCAACTGCAAACACATGCTAACTTTCATGAAAATAGAAGGGTGACTCAGAGGGCAGAGCCTCAGGTCCAGATCCTTAGCCGAGATCCTAAAGGGCAGAGTTGAAAATCAAATCACAGGACTTAAAACCAAATGGAGTATTCTTGGATGGATTTCAAAATTGCTTGGGAATAGTGACTACTTTTTGTTTCATTTTTCATTTTCTTTCCCCACCTTCTTCTTCTTTTTTTTTTTTTGCAAGGAAATGACTATAACTGCTATCATAGGCCTTTCCCACCATTGTCTTTGGGGAGCAGCCAAGTTGTTTCTGTGTTTTGCGGGTTCACAGATGGAAAGGGATTGTGTCTCAGGATGGATTCTACCCAGAGTCTGACACATCCCTGATGTAGGTGAACTAGAACCAACTTTTAGTTTCACTGATTTTTTTCGCATTTTCAATTTCATTGGTTTCTGCTCTAATTTTTATTATTTCTTTCCTTTTGCTTGCTTTAGGCATGAATTTCTCTTCTTTCTCTATTTTCTTAAGGCAGAAGCTCAGGTTATTGATTTTATATTATTTTTCTTTTCTAATGCACACATTTAATGCTACAAAGTTCTCTCCGAGCTCTGCATCTCACAGGTTTTGACGAGTTGTATTTTCATTTTCATATAGTTTGAAATATTTTTAATTAATCTTGAGACTTCTCTTTGACCCACGTGCTATGTAGGACTGTGTTGTTCAGTTTCTAAATATTTGGAGATTTTCCAGTTATTTTTCTGTTACGAATTTCTAGTTCATTTTCATTGTAATCTGAGCACATACTTTATATAATTTCTACTCTATTAAATTTGTTAAGATATGTTTTATGGCCCAGAATGTGATTTATATTGGTGAATATTCTATGCGAATGTGAGTAGAATGTATATTCTGCTGTTGTGGGATGGAATATTCTATAAATGCCAATTATCAAGTTGATTTATAGTGTTTAGGTCAACAACAGCCTTACTGATTACCTGTTTTCTTCATCTCTCAGTTTCTAAAACATGAGTGTTAAAGTCTACAGTAGCGGATTTGTCTAATTTTCCTTTCAGTTGTATCAGTTTTTGGCACTCTGTTGTTAGGCGCATACACATTTAGGATTGCTGTATGTTCTTAGAGAATTGACCGCTTTATAAATATGGAATGTCCATCTTTATTTCTGATAATTTTCCTTGTTCTGGTTTCACTAAAATTAAAATGGTTACTCCAGCTTTCTTTTGCTTAGTGTTTGTGTGGTATATATCTCTTTCCATCCTTTTAAATCTATTTGAGTATTTATACTTAAAGTGGTTTTCTGTGGATGACATCATATTGTTGGGTCTTTTCTTTATAATTTCTTCTGACAATCTCTGACTTTTAATTGATACATGGAGACCACTTACACTTAAAGTGATTATTGATGTAGTTGAATTAATGTCTATCATATTTGCAACTATTTGCTACAGGTAACATTTGTTTTTTGGTTTCTTTTTTTCTGTCTTTATGTCCTTCTCACTTTTAATTAAGGATTTGAAGTGATTCAATTTTATCTAAGCATATAAATTGCATTTCTTTTTTTAAAAAGTGTAGCAGTCACCCTACACTTTGCAGTATACATTTTTGACTCATCTAAATCCACTTCCGGATAATACCATGCTGCTTTACATGTATCGTTGTTCTCAGCAGCAGAGTATTTCCAGTTCCTCCTTCCCATCCATTATAACGTTGTTCATTTCACTTGTTTATATATGCTATAATCACCCCATATATTGTTAGTGTTATTACTTTTAACATTTCACATTTAGATCAATTAAAGATCAACAGAATTTTTAAAAAAATTTATTTTACCTTTATTTATTCTCTCTCTAGTGCTCTTTATTCCAGTGGTTCCCAAACCCTGGGCTGTGGACCTGTACCAGTTTGTGGCCTGCTAGGAACTGGGCCGCACAGCAGGAGTTGAGCACAGGTGAGCGAGCGAAGCTTCATCTGTATTTACAGCCGCTCCCCATCGCTCCCATCACCACATAAGCTCCGCCTCCTGTCAGATCAGTGGTGGCATTAGATTCTCACAGCAGCACGAACCTACTGTAAACTGCACATGTGCGGGATCTAGGTTGCGTGTTCCTTATGAGAATCTAATGCCCGATGGTCTGAGGTGGAGCTGAGGTGGTGATGCTAGTGCTGGGGAGTGACTGCAAATACAGATGATCATTAGCAGAGAGGTCTGACTCTCTGGTCCGTGGAAAAATTGTCTTCCATGAAACCGGTCCCTGGTGCCAAAAAGGTTGGGGACCGCTGCTTTATTACATTATATGGATCAGAGTTTTATACCTATATCATTTTCTTCTTCCCTGAAGAACTTCTAGAGTTTCTTGCAGGGCAGGTGTACTGAGGATAAATTTCTTCAGTTTTTGTTTGTTTAAGAAAGTTTTTATTTCTCCTTCACTTTTGAAGTATAATGTCACTGGATATAGAATTTGAGGTTGACGTCTTTTTTTCCCCAACACTTTGTATATTTCAACCACTTTCTTGTTGGTTGCATGGTTTCTGATGAGTTGTTCACTGTAATTCTTAACCTGGTTGCTCTGTAGGTAAGGTACTTTTTTCTCTGACTTCTTTCAAATTTTCTTTGTCTTTGTTTTACAGAAGTTTTTATAGGGTGTAGTTTTTGTTTGTTTGTTATTTATTCTGCTGGGTGTCTTCTTAGATTGCTGGATCCATGGTACGGTGTCTTTATTTAATCTTGGAAAGTTCTTAGTGATGATTTCTTCAAACATTTCTTCAGTTCTCTTTTCTCTTTTTTTTCTGCTTCTGATAGTCTCATTACACATATGTTACATCTTTTGAAATTGTCCTGAATTTCTTGGATCTCCTAGTCTGTCTGTCTATCTTTCTGTCTGTCTTTTGTCTTCTCTTTGCATTTAACTTTTGGAAGTTTCTATTGACGCATCTTCAACCTCACTGATTCTTTCTTTGGCTGTGTAAAGTCTACAGATAACCTCAACGATAAGCCATTTTAAAAATCTATGTTATAATTTTATATAATGTTTTGATTTCTCACATTTCCTTTTGATTCTTTTTTAGTGTTTCCATCTTTCTACTTACATTATCCATCTGTTCTTGCATAATGTTTACTTTTCCATTAGAGCCCTTCACATATTAATTATATTTATTTTAAATTCCCTGTCTGATAATTCCGACATCTGTGTCATAACTGAGTTCTGATGCTTGCTTTGTCTATTCAAAAATTTTTTCTTTGTTATCCTTTGGCATGCCTTGTAGTTTTTTGTGGAAAGCTGGACATGCTGTCTTGTATAGATTTGTGGTAATCTGACTATAGTTTTGTCTGTGTTCAGTGTTTGCTGTAGCTGTAGGTGCCAGAGACTTCACATTCCTCTGGCATTCTTGTTTTTGTCTCTCCTCTCAATTTTGGGGATGTTCTAAGTACTCCTCTTCAGCGAGTCTGTATCTTGCTGCATTTCAACTGTAATCCACTGTGTTTCTCTGGATCCCTGTTGGTATGGTGCATGGTGGTCAGGTATGGGAGAGGAGACATTCCATCATCTTGTGATTAAATCTCGGTCTTTCGCTAGGCCTGTGGCTCTGGGCTCTGACCTTCACAAATGTTTCTTCCAGTAGTTTAGTTTGTGTGTTTTTTGTTTTTTGTTTGTTTGTTTGTTTGTTTTTTTACCCTTATTGTGTGACAGGAAGGAAAAAAATGGGCTAGAGTGAGAGGAATGCTCTTCCCCAATTCGGATGAAGCTCTGATAAAGTATTTTTTTCCTGGAGGGTATTTCTTTGTCATGGAGAATTCTCTGGGTGCATTTCACAGTGATTCTTCTACCCTCATCCTAACCCCTCCCCGCAGAGCCACAAGGGGATCTTTCTTACTGTGAGAACCTGGTGGGATGCTTGGAGGTAAACCCGTGAACATTTGGTAAGCCCCATAGACTGTGATCTCTAGATTTTCTCACTTAAGCTAGTCCACACTTAACCATCAACAGTTCATCAAAGTTACCATTTAAGTGTTCCTACAAGTTACGGCCCCAGAGCTGCTGCTCCAGGTAAGCAGATCTCGAATGCGTCTCTCTAATTGAGCCTGCCTATCCAGATTGCGGAGTGTCAGTTTTCCCTGCTAACTTAGTTCTCTGATGAGTTAAAGAAAAGTCACTGATTTTTATTTTCTTGTTGTAAGAACAAATGTGACAACTTCCCAGCTCTTCACATGTTGGAGCTGAAGCTGGGAGTTGCCACTGCTAATTTTATTACCATTATTATCCCAACTCTCACAGTAAGACAGGCGTATTGGTTTAAGGGAGATGAGATAGAAGCTGCTAATTCGTATTTCTCATGGTCAAATTAGTTTTTGCATTTAGTGCGCCAAAAGAACGGAACAGATTTTGACCATTCATTCTCTTATAATCATTGGTTTGAACCTAATTTGTCTTCAAATGACTACACACACATAAACAAGCACACACACTGAAAAATAATTATAGTTTTGCTTTGTCTCATTGGAAGTCAGATATCCAACAATCCCATCTCTTTGGAGAGCAACTGAAAACCAGAAAATGAGCAAAATAATTCTCTGAATATTAAATCTAAGTGCCGCAAAATACATGGACTAAATTTCTTAGAATATAATTTTGATACAAGCAAAACCGTATGTAATACATACGTATATAATTTATGAAGCATATCAATATAATTGTGAAGTATGAGTCCACCATTTGTCATAAGAACTAGAACATTCCCAATATTATTGAAGTTACCTCCATCCACAGGCCTGCTAAACTCCTGGAGACCACTACTCTCCTAAATTTTAAACGTATAATTGATCTGTTCTTTGACAAATGTTTTCTTACATATATATTTCTAAACAATATGATCTCGAAGCTTTTTCTGTTTCCTAGTTTATTTAAAATAGGGTATTATGCTATAATTGGTCATCTATACCTGAGTTTTTTAAATTTTGAGACAGTCTGGCTCTGTTGCCCTGGCTAGAGTGCAGTGGCATCATCATAGCTCACAGCAATCTCAAACTGCTGGGCTCGAATGATCCTCCTATCTCAGCCTCCCAAGTAACTAGCACTACAGGCGTACACCATCATGCCTGGCTAAGTTTTTTATTTTTCATAGAGACAGGGTCCCACTCTTGCTCAGGCTGGTCTTGAACTCCTGTGCTCAAGCGAACCTCCCATCTCAGCCTCCCAGAGTGCTAGGATTACAGGCGTGAGCCACCGTGCCCAGATGAGACCTGATTTTTAAAATTTAATTAGTTAAATAATCTCTCTGTACCCAGTAACCACTTCTGCAAAAAGGGCATAGTAAGAGTACTTACCTCATTGTATTTTTATAAGAAATAAATGAGTCAACATTTATAAACAACTTAGAACAGTGCCCGGCATACAGACCATGCTTTGCACATTTGTTAAAGAAAAATGTATGTATATTCATTTATGTTTTTGATGTATTTGTACTTTATCATTTTCACTACTGTATAATATTATATTTTACCTATGCTATAATTATTCATCTTTTCTCTTGTTCATTGGCATTTGGGTGGTATCCAGCTATTTGCTCTAATAAATAATATTGCTTTGAATATTTTTAAGTTTTATTTTACTTCTATTTGATATATAATTGTACATATTTATGTGGTATGATGTTTTGATACACGTATACATTATGTAATGATTGAACCAAGATAATTAGCATATCTACCATCTCAAACACTTGTCATTTCTCTGTGGTGAGAATATTTAAAATCTTCTTTTCCAGCTATTTTGAAATATATAATACATTATCATTAACTATAGTTACCCTACTGTGCCATGCAGCACCAGAACCTATTGCTCCCGACCATAACTGTGTATTCCTTGGTCAACCTGTCCAAATTCCCTGTCCCTCCTGCCCTCCCCAGCCTCCGATAACCGTTATTCTACTTTCTAATTCTATGAGGTCAACTTTTTAGATTCCAAATATGAGTGAGGTTATGCAATATTTGTTTTCCTGTGCCTGGCTTATTTCACTTAACATAATGTCCTCTAGAGTCATCCAAGTTGCTGAAAATTACAGGGTTTTATTTTTTTATGGCTGAATAGTATCTAATCATGTAAATATACCACATTTTCTCTATCCATCGATTCACTGATGGACACTTAGGTTGGTTCCATGTCTTGGCTGTTACGAATAGTGCTGCAGTAAACGTGGGAGTGTGGACATCTCTTTGACACACTGATTTTCCTTCCTTTGGATATGTACCCAGTAGTGGGACTGCTGGATCATATGGCAGTTCTATTCTTCATCTGTTGAGGAACATCCATCCTATTTTCCACAATGGCTCTACTAATT
This sequence comes from Indri indri, assembly GCA_004363605.1. NCBI lineage: Eukaryota > Metazoa > Chordata > Mammalia > Primates > Indriidae > Indri > Indri indri. Next base: position 140,910 of record RJWJ010000438.1, on the reverse strand, counting down.
TACATTCCTGCCAACAATGTATAAGAGTTCCCTTTCTTCACATCCTCACCAGCATTTGTTATTTTTTACCTTTTTGATAACAGCCACTCTCGCTAGGGTAGGTGATTTATCACTGTGGTTTTGATTTGCATTTCTCTGATGATTAGTAGTGATGTGGGGCATTTTTTCATACACTTGGCCATAGGCATGTTTTCTTTTGAGAAATGTCTGTTTAGAACTTTTGCCTATTTTTAATAGATTTTTTTGGCTATCGAGGCTTTCGAGTTTCTTATATATTCTGGAAATTAATCTCTTGTAAGATGCATAGTTTGCAAATATTTTCTTCCATTCTTTGATTGTCTCTTTGTTGACTGTTTCCTTTGCTGTGCAGAAACTTTTTAGTTTGGTATAATCCCATTTATCTATTTTTGTTTCTGCTGCTTGTGCTTTTAAGGTGTTACTCAAAAAATCCTTGCCCAGACCGATGTCATGAAGCATTTTCTCTGTTTTCTTCTGGTAGTTTGATACTTTGGGGTCTTACATTTAAGTCTTTAATCCATTTTGAGTTAATTTTTGTAAATGGCGATAGACAGGAGTCCAGTTTCATTATTCTCATATGAATATCCAGTTCTCTCAGCACCATTTATTAAAGAGACATCCTTTTCTCAATGTGTATTCTTGGTGCCCTTTTCAGTTGGCAGTAATGTGTGGATTTATTTCTGGATTCAATATTCAGTTCCACTGGTCTATGTGTCTGTTTTTATACAGTACTGTGCTGTTTTGATTACTATTGGTTTGTATTTTATTTGAAGTTGAATGTCGAATAAAGTCAGGTATAGTTGTATACTTTTCCAAGTGTAAAATAAAATTCTTCTAATATTTCATATTTAAGAATGACTTATAGGTTTGGAGTAGCTGGCCTTTTTCAGATTAAGAAAGTTTTTTTTCTATTTCTAGTTTGTTATTACAATTGGGTGTTGAACATTATCAAAGGCTTATTTTGCATCTTTTGACATAATAATGTGGTTTTACTACTTTAATATGTTAGTAAGCTGATTTTCTTTCAAATGTTCTGAAGTTTACCCTTCCATTTCTCGAATGATCCAATCTGTTTATGACATCACATTTCTTACGCACTCTTGGATTAACTTTTCCAGTATTTTTCATAAATATTTTGACTACTTAATTAATGGTTATGTGCTTTCTAGTGTCAGTCTTATTATATTTTTTCTATTATTTTGACAAATTCAGCTGATTTTTCAAAGTTTTTGTCATTAAGTGACTCACACCACTAGTGCCCCCTCCTCCAGCATCTACCCTGAATTTTCCTGAAATACAGTAGAAGAGATATTTTAATTGTTGGAACTATAATAGAATACAGAATCAGTGATATAAATTGTGAAACACAGGTCATGATTCTCTTTTTCTACAATTGTTATAAATCACAACATTTTTATAAAGGTAAAAAGTAAAGTCATAGAACATCACAAATGCCATCTTGTGAGGAAAACAGCAACTCATAACACTCTGGCTTTTCTCCATAGAGCTCACTAGAGCCTGGAGTCAGCATAAAACTATAGCACAGTGTGAACATCTTACTTCGATTTTTATAGAAACCCGAAGAACCTGAAGAAAAGTTAAATTGTGCTCTGTTTATTTTGTTAAAGGAACAGGAAAGTGCATGATGCCTTTTAGAAACATTTCTACCCAAGAGTGCTAAAACAGAAAACTTATTTTTTTCTGGAAAATTCAGAAAAAGATCATTATTTTTTTCTTCTGGATGATACTTTTCTGTGGGGATTCTAAATAACGTTTTTATTACGCATACTTTCAGCCACTTTTCGGTCAGTTTTTGCAGGATAACAAACCACCCCAAAATTTGGTGGCTTTAACCGACAACTGGTTTTCATTTCAAGATTTGGGTTAAGATCAGCTGGGGAATTTCTGACGGTCTCCACTGGCCTCATTCCTGCATCTAGATTTTGTTGGCAGTTAGTGGTCACTCAAAGTACCTGGCAGTCCGCTGGCTGCTGGCTGGGGTGGGAGGCCACTTGTCAGCCAGCAGGTCAGCTGACCTTGTTCATGTGCTGACGGTTTCAGAATTCCTTGGGGCAGGAAGAGAGAAAGCTGCAAGGGCTCTTGAAGCCCCGACTCAGAACAGACGCTGCATCACTTTTTGTCAAACTGAGGCATAATAAGGCCAGCCGGATTGTAGAGTTAGGGAAATAGACCTTTTCTGTGGAAAGAGCAGTAAAGTATTGTGGCCAATTTTGCGACCTAGCAACCTAGCAGTGCCCCTGCAGTGAATGAGAAGACCCCCCTCTCTCTACTGCAGGCCGTGCAGTCTATCAGGGGTTCCTCATCAGCAGCCTTTCAGGACAGCCTCTGCCACGGAGCTTCCACCCTTACACACTTCGGGTCACAGCGGCTCCTTGGGGTTAGCGTTGGTGATAGGTCTAGGTGACTCAGGGAGGCGTTTAAACCACAGGACCTGCCTCTTCAGGCTGCTGGCTCTTCAAAATTTTCTCTTGATCTGGAAATACTCTCTGATTTCTGACCACTCACTCCCTCTGCAGGTTTGAACATTCGTGGTTCTAGGGAAAGCCAAGAGTGTGCCGTGTGTGAGCTCATTTCTCGGAGCAGGTGCAGCACCCCGTATGGCCTGGGCGGGGGTGGCGGTAGCGGGAGGGCGAGAACATAACCTCGACATCACCGGGCCTGCTTGCGTTCTGCTCGTCACCGTCCTCTCTGTCTTCCCTGCTCTGGGGAGCGCCACGTGGTGGGAGATTGCACCTTGTCACTTCTCTGGGTGTGATAGCAGAGTCTTGGTTCCTTGAATAGAACAGTTTAGTGTTAATTTTCAGTCAAAGAGGAACTGAGTACGTATATATGTAAGCGTGTGTGTATACATTTATGTGAGAATAGAACAAGCGAGAGTGCGAGAGCAAAAGCAAGAGAGAGAGAGAGAGAGAGGAGACATTATTTAGGGTACAGAGACAAAGATGACCAGAGCTAGGGAAATTAAGTCTATATATCCTAAGCCTGAAGAGAAAAATTGAACAAATAAACTGTTCTTTAAGAACAAGGAGATCTTGTAGAGTTTTCCAAATCAGCGACTGGATTTGCGGTGGGAATGTGTGTATGTATGTGTGTGTGTGTGTGTGTGTGTGTGCACGTGTGTGCGTGTGCACATGTTTGGCGGGGAGGGGGGTGCTATGACTGAGACTGGATTCAAACCAAGTCATGCTGTACCTGTGGTAGAAGAGACATTCGCCCCAAACCTTTCCAAGCCCTCGTCCTCCCCATAAGCTCCATGGAAGCATCAACCCTCTTTGCTCGTCACTGGCTTTGCTTTCCTGTCCTCTCTCCAGCTGGAATTCAGAGAGATCTTTGGGTTTCCTCGGGCGAGGCCACCCCCACGATATAACTCTCACCTTCTCTGGTCGTAGTTAGCAAACTGCCCTCAGTTTGTTTCCTCCCTTCTTCCTACTAAACTTGAATCTCATTTCCTTTCTCTTTCCCATTCTACCTACAGTGTGACACTTTTCTTTTTTCCATAACACACCTCTAAATAAACAACAAAGGAGAGACCGAAGAAATAGCAAAATCCCAAGCAATATTTTTGACAGATTTTTTTCCTTATCAGCGCATTAAGAATCTAGCCATAGGCAATTCTGTTGTAGGTGATGTACAGAGCAAGTTAACACAGATATGATCCTTGGTACTAGAAATTTAATTCTTCTGAGATATGTGCCCTTGTATCTCTCCTAAATGCAGAGTAGCTTATGGGCGTCATTTTGTATTAGATTGAACTATATGAAACTGCTGATGCTCAACCATTGTTGATCTACAAAAATGGCAATTTCATAGGGTTCAAACTACGTTTTATATTAGACCACTGATAAATATTTTTAATCCGTTTTTTGGGGCACAGGGAGAGGAGGACATTTCTTCAGCTGAATTTAGATTAAGCCAGAAAAAATTTACTTTTTCCCATCTTGCCTCCCCTATTGCAACAGCTTCCCTCCAGAAGGGTCCTTTGCCTCTGTTGGAGCCCCCAGCCTCCCTGTCATCGGGCCATTGCCCTGAGTAAAACCATCGGTGACTCTACAGGGTCAAAACCAGATTATTTAGTCCGGCACACAGGCCTCTCCCTGCACGAGGCCCTGGTCTATGTCACTGGCTTCTCAAACTGCCGTTCTGTCCCGCAGGATACCGAGGCCGTCACAGCTCTGTGATTTTGTCTGGTTCCTTCTGCCGAGAATGTTTGTTCTCCACTCATCTGCTGGAGGAAATCCTAATTCCCCAGGAGGTCTTGGCTTTGACATCACCTACTTGTCTCTGTTCTTCCTTGACTCACCCCTGTGTATGTCAATGGTTCCTTCCAGTTCTCAAAAGACTTGGCCTGTGTTTTAATCCTCTTTGTGTCCCCAGCATGGCCTGGCCCATGGCGAATGCCCCATTAATGTTGGTGAAACGGATTCTCTGCCTGCAGAATTCATCAACGTTTTCTTTTCCTATTCAGGATGGAATCAGAATATTCAGAGGCAAGCAAGTTGCTAATATTAAAGTTAATGAGCTTGCAAACATTCCATTTAAATTTGGATAGAAAATGTTCAAGGCAGTCTTTGTTTTCCCCTAAACCCTTTACCTGTCTCAGCTGTGGTTCGTTATTTTAGAAAAGTTTGATGTATCTTTAATTCCACTACACTACATATTTCTCACTTATTTGAAACAGCAGAGGACACCTTTCAGATTTAGTGTTGAAACATGCAATAACTCCTATTTAAACATTACTTTATGAACCGATGAATTTCTGTTTTCTCCCTTAATCAAGTTTATCTTAATTCTCACAGTACCTCACGGAGTGCAGCTGGCCAGGAATACCCTGGTTTTCTTAGGTGGTGAAACTCCTGCTTAGTTCTGAGAGACTGAGATTTTTAAATTCAAATTCATGGGAAGGCCTGGCTCACAATGCCAAACCCTGGGCTCTTTTGCTTTCTTTGACTCCTCAGTCTTAGTAAGTGCCCTGAGAACGTCAAGTCTGTTTCACAGTTGGAAGAGCTCAGCTGCCGGAGGGGGCCAATCGGAGAAGATCCTAGATGGGCTTCCTGCGCCCCTGCAGAGAGCAGTTGGGAAGGCCTGGGACCGGATGCACGGGGAAGAGGAGTCTGACGAGGTGGAGGTGGGAGGCTATGGAGTTCCTGATTCTGCAGCTTTTCCGAGGCTGGAGGATGGGTGGGAGTGGGGTGGGCACACAGTGGGAGAAGGGAGCCGTTGCCACGGGCGGAGCTGCAAACAGCAGCAGGGGGACAGGTGAGGGAGCGCCGTTGCCAGCAGCTCTGAGCTAACGATGCCCTCTTCTCCTGCTCAGCAGCAGCTCTGAGGCAGAAAGCAGCAGAACAAGTGTCCCCGAAAGGGATTTGTATGATTGCTCATTCTGTGCAGTGTTTTTCCATTCTGCCCAATAGATTTTTCTTTTTTTCATTTTTTTTAGAGGAGTACAGAAACCACTACACTCAGGGTATGGGTCTAGGACCATTTGGGGGTGTAGGGGACAGACACTGTCCCACCCTACCCGGTATTTGCCCCCAGTTCTCCCGTCCTCCAATCCACCTGGAATGCCTTTCGGGGGAAAGAGGGTGGGGAGGAGAGTGGATGTTGAACATTACACTGATATTAAGGCTCTTAAACCTTAAAGAGTTACTCAGACCAATTGGTGTATTGGGCTTGCCCAAGGGACCTGGACACGTGATCAGTTACAACCTCTATGGCCCTACTGTGTATGTTAAAAATTCAGTTAAGCAAAAGACGTGTAGAAGTTACAAATTCTAAGTCCACAAATTCAAATGTGCCAAAATGTAAACCAATCTACATTTCCACAACTTAAATTGATTACGTCTTATTTCCATGAGTAAAGAAATCTAATGTTGGGCAATTCAGGATGATCACAGTCAAATCAGAGTTTCCCTCCTCCCACCTCTCTCCTTGGATTTATTCTGAGTTCCCAGGAGCTTTCATAGCATCAAGACCTCGTGGTTGGAGCGGTGTCTGGTCTTTGGTCTTTGCCCCATTTCCCAGTGGCATCTTCTGAGAACTGTGCATTTTCATGTGATCTGGAGAGTTCCACTTGAATCATTCTGCTTCCTCCTCATGGAAACTGGGAGGTTGCTTCAGATCCACACGTCCTCTGTGGGCCACTTCCCCATATCTCCAGTGTGTAGAGAGATTCTGTATATTTCACCAAAGGAGCTTCAGGGATGGAGAAATTCTGGGAGGCCAGCTAGGCAGGACCTTCCCTTCTACGCATGCTCTGATGCCACTGCCACTATGGATATGGGGGTTTCTAGTATCTTGACGCTTTCCTGGGCCCTATCTGGTCCATAAAGCACGAGTCCTTTCTGATTTTATATTCCCAGATGTTTCTGGGATTTCTAACATCCCTTCCCTAATACTTGCCTAGGGTACAGGGTAGGGCTTTTTCTCTGGGAACTCTTGGCTTTGAAGCTCTGCTCTTTTCCTTTTCGATGAGCTCCCCTGGCCCCAGCTGATGGATTCTTTACCTAGGTAGGGGCGGTTCTTCCTGTTTTCCTCAAGCCTGTGTTTATGGAATAAACTTTAGTCTCAGAGTCTTATAAAACTTTTGCTTTTCATACTCGAAGCCAAGATTTTGAAACACAAAAGACTTTTTCTCAGACTATTGTCTCTGGCAATCATTTCAAGACATTATTTTGAGTCTCAGAAGTGATACTGTCCTTTAGTATTTCTGTTGTAACAATCTTCTCTTGAAGTAAATGGATATTTCCACTAAATGGGGAGGAAAGGACAAGCAGCTCATTGGAACTGTGGGGAAACCATAGTTAATATCTCAAATTGTTATCTTACCACACTTGCATTAAGTTCTTTTTATGTGTTTATGATGGATATCATGAAACCACTCTTCCAGATCCACTTTTCAGGCGATCTAGCAAGCATCGTATGCTGTTGTAATCTGGTCCCTTACAAGAAGATTGCATCCCTGTTACAAGCTGTGGGGTGTGGGCACTGCTTGTTTGGGTGAGTTTCACACTGCATTGAACTCCTTAACTTGCCCTCAAGGCAGGCTCCAGAAGAAACCAAGGTATGGTTCAAGAAGAACCATTCCCATCCTCCCCATCACTAGAGCTTCACCAGACCAATATCTGGAACCTGACATTGAAGATGGGTGTTTAGGCCACTGACTCTATTTCCACTTCATCCTAATCAATATATTCCCAAAGAACTTTACACTAAAAGAGCTTAATCCATTAGGGAGAGTTGGGAAAACCCATCTGCTATATGCATTTAGTTTGCCTACAGGAATTAATAGGAAGGACTGTGGCGATTGAAACAACTTACGAGGGAGGAGCGCGCAGAATGAGAAGAAAACAGGACCGTGGATGGAATGCTGATGCCAATAACACGTTTTTTAATTTTTGTGAGGTTTTTTAAAACATGATATTTTGATAGATTTAGGTGTATAAGTAGGTTTTGTTACATGCATGGATGAATAGCAGTGAGTCTGAGTTTTTAGTGTGCTCATCACCTGAATAGTGTACACTGTACCTGATAGGTAGTTTTTCTTCCCTCATCCCCTTCCCACCCTCCCCCCTTCTGAGTCTCCAATGTCCACTGTACCACTCTGTATGTCCCCGTGTTCCCATAGCTTAGCTCCCACTTGTAAGTGAGAACATATCATATTTGGTTTTCCATTCCTGTGTTACTTGACTTAGGATAACAGCCTCCACTTCTATCCAAGTTACTGTGAAAGACATTATTTCATCCTTTCTGTGGCTGAGTAGTATTCCATGGTATAGACAGGCCACATTTTCTTTATTCACACCTCAGTTGATGGGCACTTAGGTTAGTTGATTCCATGTCTTTGAAATTGTGCTGTGATAAACACATGAGTTCAAGTAATGACTTCTTTTGATATAATGACTTCTTTTCCTTTGGTAGATACCCAGTAGTGGGATTGCTAGATCAAATGGTTGATCTACCTTTAATTCTTTGAGAAATCTCCATACTGTTTTCCATAGAGGTTGTACTAATTTACATTCCTACCACCAGTGTATAAGCATTACCTTTTTTTTTTTTTTTTGCATCTTACATGACAATTTATTCATTTCAGAAATTGCAGATGCAAACGAAAAGGGCAAACAATTTTAAGCATTACCTTTTGACCACATCTGTACCAACACTGGGTGTTTTTGGACTTTGTAATAATGGCCATTCTGACAGCAGTAAAGTAGTATCTCATTGTGGTTTTAATTTGCATTTCCCTGATGATTAGTGATGTTGAGAAAATCTCCATATGTTTATTGGTCATTTGTATATCTTCTTTTGTAAGATGTCTGTTCATGTCATTTTCCACTTTTTAATGGGGTTGTTTTTTTCTTGCTGATTTGTTTGAGTTTCTTGTAGATTCTGCATATTAGTCCTTTATTTGATGTGTAGTTTGCAAATATTTTTCCCATTCTATAGGTTGTTTAGTTACTCTGTTCATTATTTCTTTTGATATGCAGAAGGCTCTTAGTTTAATTAAGTCCAATTTTTTATTCTTGTTTTTGCTGCAATGCTTTTGGGGTCTTAGTCATGAATTCTTTGCCTAGACCTACGTCCAGAAGAGTTTTTCCTAGATTTTCTTCTAGAATTTTTATTGCTTCAGGTCTTACATTTACATCTTTGATCTATCTTGGTTTAATTTTTACATATGGTCAGAGGTAGGGATCCAGTTTTGTCCTTCTACGTGTGGCTCTCCAGTTTTTCTAGCACCATTTATCGAATAGGGTGTCCTTTCCCCAGTGTATGTTTTTGTGTGCTTTGTCAAAGATCAGTTGGTTGTAGGTATGTGGTTTTATTTTTGGATTCTATATTCTGTTCCATTGATCTATGTGTCTACTTTTATAGCAGTGCCTTGCTGTTTTGGTTACTATTGCCTTGTAGCATAATTTGAAGTCAGGTAATGTGATGCCTTCAGATTTGTTCTTTTGCTTAGGATTGCTTTGCATGTTCAGGCTTTTTTTTGGTTCCATGTGAATTTTAGGATTGCCTTTCTAATTCTGTGAAAAAAATGACATTGATATTTTGATAGGAATTGCATTGAAATCTGTAGATTGTTTTGGGCAGTATGCTCATTTTCACAATATTCATTCTTCCCATCCACGAGCATGGGATGTTTTCCCATTTGTTTATGTCTTCTACAATGTCTTTCATCAGTGTTTTGCAGTTCTCCTCATAGAGATCTTTCACCTCCTTGGTTAAGTATATTCCTAGGTATTTTATTATTATTTTTTCATGGTGCTGATAATATTTAAAAGAAAGGAAGGTACAGAAAGGTCCATGAGGGGAATCCAGAAATAAAAAAAGAAACCCAGAACAAAAGGTCTGCCACAAAAGTCAAAGGACACATTTCAGGAAGGAGGAAGTAACCAACAGTGGCAAATGCCTTGAGTAAGTCCAACAAGAGGACTGGTATAAGTTCTAGTCTTTTATACCACTATAGGATGACCATAGTTAATAATAATGATTACATAGTTTTAAATAGCTAGAAGGAGGATATTGAATGTTCCCAACACAAAGAAATAAATTTTTGAGATGATGGATATGCCGATTACCCTAATTGCTATGCATTATATATATATAGAAACATCACTTCGTATCCCATAAATATGTATAAATATTGTATGCCAATTAAAAATTAAAAAAAAATACAAGAGGGCTGCAGATGTAATAAGTGACCTAAGTAAGGGCAATGTCAATAGAATGGTGATGGAGGGAATAAAATTGTTAAGGCACGAAAGGCAGTAAAGGGCTGATGAGTGTAAATCAGTATTTCCCAAGTATTTTCTTTTGTATAATTGTCCCAAGCAATATACCTTGAGAGGAGAATTTTGTAATTATATACAAAAATGGTGAGAACGTAGCACGTTCAAACCCAAGTGGCTCTCTCTGGTTTTGAATGTCTTTGGTTTTAGCAGATATTCACATGTTGGCTTTCTCATACAGCTGCTTTTGTGGTTCTCTGGAGACCACCACCCCATTGCTGGGATCTCCCTATATGTCTCTGACATGAGTGATGGCTCCTTTGGCTGGTCTCTTTCAGTTCTTTCTCAGCCTCGCTGATTAACCTGACTTCTGATGGTCTGCCCCACATTAATTCTGTTTATTGGGGTCACCTCACTATTCCAGGTTGAGAATGAACTCTTGGGTGAGGTTTCAAATTCAGCTCCTTTCCACAGGTGCACATATGGTCCGTGAAAAACAACATACACCTCTTCCCTGCTCTCAGTGGAGGACTCCAGACCTGCTCCATGGTCAGGGGAAGGTCCAGCCAGCCTTTAGTCTTTTCCAGGCAAACTCCAGACAGGGTCAGGGCTGCCATCAAATGAGTAATCAATCAGAACTCCAGTTTCAGTAGCTGACTGAGTGCTTGATGGAGCAACCTGCATCAGACTCTCAGTCAAATCGGTTAGGAGATATGTGGATATAGATATAGATACATAGAGAGACATAGATAAAACTTGATCAAATCCCTAGGTAAGACATGAATGAGTGTGTCTCTGTGTGTGTGTGTGTTTACTATGCATGCATTTCTATAACTTTTCCACATCGTTAACTAAGACACTTGCGGTATCAACACCTTTTGGGAAACTTTCCTTTTCATTCTCAATCGACAAGATAATTTATCCCAGCCATATACAAATGATCCTGGCCTTTGTGGTCATGTTTCCAGAGTCAAAGTAGAGTCTCAGCCTGGAATTTAAAACTCCAGAGGTAAATAAAGTGCCATAGAATTATTTTGGACAGCCACCAGATGAGATTTGGAGTCACCCCTTGTATTAATTATGACATTTCATTTGCTTGTTACTGTTGTGCCTGAAACACCCCACTTTGCTAAATCATCATGAGGTGAAGTTTCCACCTCAAGTTAGAATGAGAGGATACAAATCTTACGAGAAATGTGTGCTATTAGTGTTTATAACATTTGCTTCAGTACAAATGTTTACCAGAATGTGCCTCTCACTGTTTATGAAGCATTCGAAATGTGTTTTTTGTTTTATCACTACATACTAATCCCCTTTTAGCTCTTTTTAAGAAGTCTGACATCTTCTTACCCCACCTGTACACCAAATTTATGCGTGTGTATCACCCTCCTGTACTTTTATTCTCCGTTCTGAGTTTCAGAGGGTTCTTTGGGTTCAGGAGTTTAGAAGTTGTGGGAGAGTATCATTTGCCTGCGCCTGAATTGTGCAGGGTGCTGCCTCCCGCGGACTCCTCTGCGCTCGTCCCTCCTCTGCCTCCTAGCAGCTTGGACACAGCACTATTGAAGCACTTCTCTGCCTGAACCTCAGAGATTTGCTGGCACGCTCACCCACCCCTCACCTGCCTGTAGGCTTCCTGAAGATGGTGAATGCGTCTTATTAATTTTTGTATTCCCGAGTCAAGCACAATGCCTGACACTCTGTAGGTGCTCACTGTATGTTTGCCAAATAAACGAATTTCACTATAGCAGCCCAGTGTCAGGGGGTGGGCTGGGAATACTTGCCTAACTAAGGACTTCCTAGGGTTTCCACTCACATATTGTTGCAGAGAAGGGTGTGGTGTGTGCGTATGGTGCTGGTGGTGGTGCTGGTGGTGGTGTGTTTAAGAAGTGGATAAGGAGAGAATCGAAAGGCAAAAGGAATAAAATTTGTCGGCCTTTATAAATTGAACTCAGAGGGACATGAACTTTCTCCCTCCTCTGAACTCCCTTTGCACTTGCTGCCTGTACCACTCATTTTAGCTCCTAATTAGCACATTGCCTTAAATTAAAGTCGCCCAGGATCACAGAGGGGTCTAATCTGCATAGTTACCTGAGGAATTCGGTGATGCCAGAGCAGGTGACATGTGTTCTGTTCTCATGAAGTCTCCTAAGTCACTTGGGAGGTACCGTGGTGGGGACTTGGAGAAGCCTGAGCAGGAAGGCGGGGACAAGGTCTGCCCTCTACTTCCTTGGGAAAGTGTGCCAGGAAGTCAGAATGTTTATTCTGGTGTGGGAAAAGTCAGAGTGCAGAAGCCAGGCCTCAGATCCTGGCATGGGGAGCAGGTAAGCAAGGTTCCTGTGCTTAACTCTGGGGCTTCACCTCCCCTGCCCTGCCCAGCCTGTCTCAGAGACCAGTGAAGTCACAAACATCCGGCAACTGGCCAGGGTGCAAGCGCCATTACCGTGGGTGCAAAGGTCACTTGGGGCGGAAGGAGCAGCCACCCTCAGCAGAAATGGAGAAAGCCAGGCCCCGAGGGGGAGAGAGTGGGGCTGGGGCTCGGTCAGGGGAGGCTGGAGCCTGGAGACCACGGCTCACCCTTGACGGCTTATTCCAGCTTCTCGGACACACAGAGAGAGGCGGACACAGCAAGGCCTTTCTTCGCCCTCAGACCACAAGCAGTGGATGCTGGCATGTTTGAGTCAAAGGAATTCTTGGTGTAGGCTCCAGTTGACTCTCTCAGTCTGAAATGGGCTGAGAAGCTAAGGTGACAGTTCTTATTTAACCAATTATTTTAGTAAGTCTACAAACCATAAAATACCAAATGAAAAAATATTTTCGTGAAGTCATCACAGCCCGGATTTGAAGCCCGGCGGCTTTCACCTGCTGTTTTGTTGTGGTGATTGTTACCGTCACTGTCCCCTCAGGCTTTCTCAGAACAAGTGATGCCACCACTTGAATTTTCGAAAGCCCCAGGACCACTGATAGATATTAAACAGTTATGCCCTTTAACCAACCCATATAATCAACCACACAAAACATTCCCTCACACCTGTTTGCCAAGACAGCTGCTGTGATGCAGTTGACCACCCAGTGCACCCGCGTTCTGCTTGCGCTGCCTGTGACCCTCTTCCCTCTGCTCCCACAGCCACGTGGGGAGCGGGCCACGTGCAATTTTCAGACGATGATCTGCACCGTGGCTTTCCAGTGTTAGCGTGTGCAACCAAGCGCTGCTTTTTGTCTTTGTCTGTTGTAATCTGCAGTTAAGTTCACAAGGGCGGCGTCTCTGCCTGATTCTGCGCGGTGCCTAGAACGTTGCCGTGCTACCAGGGGTGCCCTAAGCACTCATGGATGCCAGACTGAATGCCAGGTGGCAGCTCTATGATACGGCTCCCTCAAGTCTATTTAACCACAATTCACACCCGTTGGAATTTAGCTCCCGTTTTATAAGCCAGATTCTTCTGATCTCATTGTAAAGTGTGTGGTGGAACAGCTCTTAACTACGATTCACTACAGTTCCCATTAATATAACAAGCCTTTAACAGGGACAGAGACAGCTGAGCGAGGGATTTCCATCCCGGGCACTGGGACAATTCAAGTGTATTGTCAATTTCTCTTCTCACTTGTGACTATTTGTGCCTAAAGTTTCCCCGCTAGAGTGTAATTCCTTCATTCCTTTTATTTCTCTTCCCCTCTGGAGTTTTTTTTAATCTAAATACCCTTAGATAGGTAACATGGCCAGTAGTTGTTAGCCTCTTGGTATAAATAAGCTTAGGGACCAAATTAAACTATAATCTTTAAGATGGGAACTTGGGTGAGATGAAATGTTTGTCGAAATATCTATGCGTAGAGTACTCACTTGCTGGGAGTTGGAGGTCACGAGAGAGGAAGGCCACTCAGCGAGGAAGGTCTGTAAGGACGGACGCAGCTCACACTTTAACCAAAGGGTGGTCGGTGTGTGTATTGCGGGGTGGAGGGTTTACTAGGCTCCAGCTTTGAAAAATAAAAACAGGGACTAGAAGTCAAATCTAGTTTTCAGTTACCATCTTGAAGGGGAACCATGATCATAGCCTGGAGACCGATGCCATAGAAACTTTGAAGAATTGTTTAAGATTTGTCACTTCATTGTTTTTATTGTCACTGCCAGTTTGGGTTGCTTTTTCTGTAGTTGTTAACAGTAAACCCTTAAAATTAAAAGGAACTCTATGGTTATCTTGGGGAAAACAAGGAAGAAGAGAGAACTGGGCAGCCTGACTTCATGCCGCCATCAGATTTTTGGGAAAAAGCCGCATAGGTGATCAAGAGAATGAACGGCAAAGGATAAGGGTGGGCAGACAGAAGCTGAAAACAGATGGGAGCTTTACCAACAGGAAGGCCCGCTCGGTGGCAGGAGCAGACACGAGGCATGGACGTTAAACAGAAGGCAGAACAAAGCCATGCTGGCCTGGGGGCTGCGCAGATGGATGTGAAAAGCAGGGGACGTCCGGGCCGGGGGAAAGGACAGAAAGGAGAGCTCGCCAGGAGCCCGGGGAGCTGTCACCTCTCACGCTGAGCCCTCAAAGGCCGGCCCCCTGCGAAATTCAAAGGAGTTGCCTTCCATGAGGTCCAGGGACCCCCAGAACGGAAAGAAAGCTCTTGGTTTCAATTCCAGGCATGTACTTTCCTCCCTGAAGTGAGTTTAGATCACATTCCAGCAGGCGTCCTCCTGCAGAGAAAGGTCTTCATATTAAAAATAAAGTTCACTGGAGACACACTTGATATTTCTAGTGGCATTTCTGCTTGCCCAGCCCAGGAAGGATCTCAGCTCCACCGCGTCCATCACCGCCTCCCCCCACTGCCACACGAAGCGCAGGCTGTTGGGTTTAGTCTATACAGCGAAAGAGCATGGCGCCTGGTTGTCTCAGAGGTCGCCCCGATGCTGTACATCCCCAGCTGGATGGACCCACGTTCCTGGTACGGATTTGAACTTGGGAAAGATAGACTTGCCGTGTTTTTTGATGTGGAGTAAAAGGAGGGTTGCGGGTGCGGGGAAGAGGTATCTTTCAACACCGTTTCCTCTCCCGTGCGTTCAAACGCATGCTGCGCTGCAAACGCATTGCTTGTTCTTAGGCAATGAGGTTAGTTGCCTTGTATCGGTTTCCTACAGGATTCGCGATGTGGTCTCTTTAGAAAGAAAACTTCTCCAGCAGTAAAAAGTGTGGTTTGGCTGCCCCAATCAGACTTACATGTAGCTGATGAGACATAAGCATTTACTGCATGAAATAAGTATACACAGTGAGGCCTTTGCCTCAAGTTAATCACTAGGAGTTTTTCATTCATCTTTTGGTTGGCACGAGTGTTCTGTGGGCGTTTCAGGTTTCTATACTGAGACAAAATGGTAGCCAATGACTTTTAAATATGACTACTTTCCAAAATTTGCAATGGACTTTGCATATTTATGAAATGTTATTATATATTCACAGAGATTGCAAAAATAGATAAAAGTGCCGGTGAATGTCAGTTGATGAATGACACTTTTAAATTTGGACAATTCTGCAACATTCTGCCTTCTTCCTGGTCGTGTCTCATGAAAGCGGCCTGCCAATGGCTGTGCCTGCCGGGACAGCCGGTTTAGAGACGGTATTGGCCCCACGGAGGACGCAGCTGCTCAGTTGCTCCACCCTCTGGGACTGCAACTAGAACGGGAGCTCGCTAATTAGGCAGAGAGGCAGAGCTGTAAAATAAACCCTGCCTGGTGCAAGGCAGGCTACGTGTGGGAGGGAGCGGGGGAGAGACCGGCAGAGGGTGGAGAGAGTCAGGCCGATTTAGCAGAGTTGGAGCCACAGCAAATTCGATGAAGACTCTCTTAGAAGTAATTGTTGCTGTCGCTTCTGAGCTCTCTGGAAAAATAACCCGAAGCACCAAAAGAAATGAATTTTCCCTCAAGTCACTAAGTGAAGAAATCCTCCAAATAATGGTTTTATTTTTCGCAGTAGGAGAGAGAGAGAGAGACAGACAGACAGACAGACAGACAAGTGGTGTTGCTGTCTTCTGCTTGAGTAGTGAGGCTGCGGGAGGAGAGTGTGGGGAGGACAGGCAGGAGCTCAGATGGCCGGTATCTGGAGCCATCCGCTCTCATTTTCTACATGAGCGAGACCAGGCGCGACCATCCATCACTGTCAGAGCTCCTCAGAACGCCACCTTTCGCTGCGCTCTTCTCCCCTGCTCTCTCCTGGCCTCCTCCCTCTCTGGAACGCAGGTGTGTTACGTGTGACTGGAATGTCGACCTGCTCCTTTGATGCGACGTAATTTATGTTTCGTTGTAGTGGTGTTTTCTTTGGAGCAGTCCTGTGTCGTATCTCACCTGGGTATCATGACCTCTTTCTCTCGTTGGATTTTCGCATGTGGAATTCTTGCAGACTCACTTAGCAAACATTGACTGAGCAGAGACTATATTGCCGTGTTAAAGCCCGCTTGTAAATCCTTCTCACTGAGGCCCGAATGTCTAAATGGCCGGTCGCTTGAAATGTAACCTCCTCTCCTTGGGGATAGCTGCGTTTTCAAAGAATTCGAGGACTCACATTATGGATGGGAAGTTACCTTATGATCTGGGAAGGGAGAGATTTTCAGGGGTGCTTCTTGCCAGGGAGGGCATTTGGGTACCCTGGAATATAGACCCAAGACTGGTTGCCCCCTTTTGTCGAGTGGCTCTGGAGGACACAGAAAACATCTTTCTAGATTTCCCTTCTTGGCTGCGGAACCTGGACACTAAAGTTCTTTGGGAAGAGGAAATCCCTGGAATATTATCAGACAACAGCTTCTCTAGCCTCTTTCTTTACCTGCTCTAGGCATTTGAGGTCAGAAGTCCGCTTTCACTTCTTACAGTGGCAAAGGGGTATCGACAGTGGTCCCCTCCTTTGGACAGGCGACCTCCGCCTAGGGGAGAAGTGTGGGAATAATGGTACTGCACTGAGGCAGGGAATCAAATTACTTGTCCAAGACAGACTGTTTGGGGGTTTTCTTTTTAAATCATTGCTTCATCAGTGCACCCCTGTCTGCCTCCCTGATGTTGTATTTCAGTTTCTGGCAGGTTAATCAGGGGGCTGTAGCTAAATCATCTACTGTCTGCGAGACCCTGGCCACCCTCAGATGCACGGCTGTGCATGAGGGCACTTTGGTGACACCGGTCACTCTCCGCCCAGGTTGCTGTATCCCAGAGTCCTGCCGCTGCTGGTTACCACGTACGCCTCCCTTGGTTTTGTTCTCAGAATGTCACAGTGACCAGCTTGCAGGTGGCATCCTGCTGTAGATGTTGGCACAGAATTTCAACCATTATGCTGCCTGCCTGATTTTTTCCATTATTTGCTGCCAACGAGAGTTGTTTTGATCTCCCTTTCCCTCCTCCTCCTTTTTCTCTTGAACTGCTCAGGCTCAGGAAGCAGAGAAGGAAGCCCCTCCTTTTAGGCCTAATCCTGGGATTTCTAGGTTTCTTTGGATTCAAATTCCACCACGAGCAGCCTGGACCCAGGGGCCTTGCTGACTGCCTCCTCTCTGTGTCCCCAAGCTCACGTCCCCTCTCCACGCTTCTCAGGCCAAATACAGACATGACTTTCCATTCCTTCTCTTTTGCTGACTCTGCTAAATGTGAAAATCGGATGATTCTACTAATGTCAGGCGGTGGGTAGTAGCACCCCGGGGACCCCCAACCTCTGAACGGTCCCGCTGTCCTGACCTCTCCTGCTGCAGTTTGTCAGGAACAAGCTCACTTCATGTCAAAATAAATGGGTTTCACAGGTGCTACAAGTAGCACTTGCTGTCTGCCAGTGGAAGGAAGAGTGTGCGATAAAGTGGAGAAGGATTGTTTACATTTTGGGGGTCTTGATGCTCTGTGAGGAATGAATATGATTCCCTGGGAGAGATAACCCAACAAAATGAGCTTTTCCAGTACCCAGGGAAGACCCCCTGGGGCCATGTGGCGAGGATGCTGCTTCTGTGGCAGGGCCGTGCAACACTGAAGACAGGGAGAGAAGGGATGGATAAGCCAGACAGAGGTTCACCCCATAGTTAAAGGCCATGCTGAGAGTTCGCTCTGCGCAGTGTTCGTGCTAGCATCCAGAGATGATGGTACAGCCAACACCTCGGCACTTTTTTAATACCAGGAAATGTTCTAAGTATTATACATGTTTTGTGTCACTTAATCCTCATAGTCATGCTACAGGGGAATACTAGTATTATCTCCATTGAAAGAAATGAAGTCCCTCATCTAAAACCGTACAGCTGGTAAGTGTTGAAACTAAACTTAGAACCCAGACAGCCTGGTTTCAGACTTTCGCTGTTAACCTATACTGATTCCATTTGATGACAGTACTTCTCTTTCAGTGCCTTTCATGAGATTAGCACACAATAGGTATTGGTGGAAAGAAAATATTTGCTCAAGAAAAAAAAAACAGATCTCACCGGAGGCGAGAAAGAAGGGTACAGGCTGCTGTCATGAGTGACTCTGTCTTCCCAGCACTGCTGTCCCAGCTGGGTGGGGGGCCAGGGGTGGCGATTTCACAGGACACCATGGAAGAGATTGAAGTCACCCCTTCATGTCCCAAAGGGTCAGACTCACAGAGTTAGAACACAGCTTCTCTGCTGCAGCCGCCCGAACTCTGTGGTTACACCTCAGCCATGCCTTGCACGGTCAGTCACCCCCACACGCTGGCTCTCGTCGTCTCCATCGCTCGGAATGTGCTCCCCTCTTTTCCCCACGGGACAAATTCTTAATCCCTGTTTAAGAATCACCACTTTTCTATCATTTTCTCTGACTCCTGCTTTACCTTCTTGATTTAGAAGTAGCTGTCCTTTCACATTTCAATTTATATCCAACTCTACCGTTTTGCATTATTTGCCAAAATTAACTGGCCCCTACTCACAGCTGAGCTCTTTGCAGGCAGACCTGTTTCATCCATCTCTGTGTCCACAGTGCCGAGCACACCCGTAACACCAAGCGCAGCGACAGGTGCACGCCAGGTGCTCTTCAGCACGTGTCTCACCAAGCTAGGTTTCCTGCTTGCTGTATGTGCTCCAGTGTTCCGAAAGCTCGGTGGGCCTGCACGGTGCTCAGGGTCAGGACAACTGCAGGGGATGGGTCGCTTGTACCTTTCGTGTTAACTGGCTACCAGCCACCTGCTCCAAGAGAGGGTCAACTTGATTTACAGGTGCAGGATTGAAGAAGAGCATGTCATGAACTTGACTAAATGATTTTCTTAACCAATGTCAGCCCATTGAACTGCCCCTTCAGTTTTAACTGTTCCATCAGGCAAACAGCTTACTCAGCTTTTCACAGGCCTATTGCTTGATCTGAAAACACTGGCAACACTTTGGCCTCCACTCTGACTTTAAGCCTGTTGTAGATAATGTGTTCTCTCGGGAGGAGGCGACGTGTTTTGGTTGTATTGGAGAAACATCAGTTATGTCTGTGTCTTGGCTGGTAATGGCTGGAATTGAGAGCATGCCAGCATCCACCTCATTGCTAACAGACTCCTTAATTAACCTGCTAAATCTAATGCATGGTTCACTGTTGTTTTAGAAATGAGATGCATACTGTGCACACTTTTTCTTCCTCTACACGTTTTTATTTGTTCAGGTTTTTAGACAGTCAAATTCTCTTGGGTTGCGCATTAAACCTTCTCAAAAGAAGCAAGGATTTGAGAAACACCCAATGGGCTTGGCTCCTTTGAGAACACTTGTTATTGCTGCATTTGCCCCTTGATAATTGGATTTTTCCTCCTCCTAATATTTAAACACATCAACCCACTTAATCTTAAGTGTTTTTCTTTGTTTGTAATGTCTCCACTCTCATAAACTGCTATTTGTAAAAGAAAGGCTAGAGAAGTCCCGTCGGGGAGTGTTCTTCCTGGAGGCCTCACAGTCTCACAGTGATGGGGAGCTGTGCCCGCTCACGCGTCCTGGGCTGTGCGTGTGGACGCCTCCTGCTTGTCGGGCCCGAAACACGTTTTCTACCTGTGTTTTTACTGTGTGCCTTGCACGCGGTGCCCCAGAGTGGTACTCCTCAGGAGACTGAACCGAGGATGTTGGGTTCCGTTTTCATGATGAAATGCAGATTTCCCATCGAACCTAATCAACCTTCATTTGAAAAGGTTGACAAGGCAGATACTTAAAGAATTCAGTCAGTTAAATTTACGATGCTGAAAAGAGTCCATTCCAAGAATATTTTGTGATTCTAAAGCTATAGAATTTTTATTTGATTGTGTATTAAATTCCATTTTCATTCACTTCAAGTCCTTGCTTCTCAATTTTGTGTCCCTCAGAGAGACAAACTTGTTGACAGTCACATTGGTCTCCGTAACAGTCCGTCTGAGATTGAAACTATCTACGGTCGTGCTTCTGTCAGATGGTTGTTGCACCAGTCAATACCTCTGAGATTCTTGTATGCATATGTGTGGTCTTTTCCTAATCAGCAAGAAGAAATAACATACTTTGAGTTACTTGCGATGTGCCAGGAATGTGCTAGATTTTAACATGTTCTAAATTATTTCCTTGTGACTCTGTGGGTAGGTGCTGTTGTCCCACTTTCGCAAATAAGGGTATCTGGACCTAGAGAGGCTCCTAAGCTTCCTCCCAGAAACACAGACTGAAGAGGGGGCAACCCAGGCTCGCCTCTCCCCAGAGCAGTCGGTTTTTCTTCATTCTACAAAACTCTTGCCTGAAAATCTGCATTAGTACGAGCAGGCCAGCAGCACCTAGAATACCAAGTGAGACAAAACTCTTGCCAGCTTACCTCAGATGTGACCTCAGAATCCCTCTCAACACAGAATCTAAGTAGCCACTTTCAACCAATCAGTGCTGCTAGGCAGGTTGGAAGTTGTTTGCCATCCCCGTATCTAAAGTTGTCTCCAGAGCCTGCCAGCGTGGGCTTCATTGCTAGCTGTAAGGATCATAACCATGACCGGCTCTCCCAGGAAAGATCTAATGAAGAGGGGATGCTCACGGGAGACCTAGGGTGTAAAGGCCCACGGACCTGGAGAAGCAAGGCTGGTGTCAGGAGGAGGCATTAATGACACAAACAAGTGACACACAAAAGAACATCTTGTCTGTCATCCAGCCAGCTGTGAATTCCTCTGACGAGAGGTTTATTAACCTTGGAAACATCCTATGAGGGGATAGCAAACAGATTTCTTTCAAGTCTCATTCACTCTTTCAGTAAGTTCACTTTAAATGTAATACATAGTCCTGTGACTTAATGATTCGTACACGATGACATGCTTAATCTCACCCAGTTTGCCCAAGCGTCTTACCATCAATGCGTATTTGGGTACCCACTCAGCATCTGTTCTCGCCTTTCTAGATCCCATCAGCATTCCCTGCTCACCCCTTCCAGCAACTTCAGCAGCCTAGCCATGCATTGGGGGCATCAGGCCTTCACCAGCATGGTAACATTTGTCCAAGAGTCTAGATATCCTAGACAGTGAGTGGTATATACAGCTCAAGTCCCAGAGTCAAACAACATGATTTATAAATAACAGGAATAGGTAAAAATATACACGTCTTTCTGCTTTGCATACATGTCATTCTAGAACACTTGATGAACCAGCTTGTATCAAGAGAAAGCCTTTTTCCTACCTATAACTCAGCCTGCTGCTAAGTGGGTTAATATTGTCAACAGCAAAGTCTTGGTTTTTCCGAGGTCTCGGATGGATCTGGTTATGTGAAGATGAAGGTATAGCCCTGGAACCAGGCAGAATTGCCTTACACAGTAGAGAAGAAAGAAAGTTGAACCCCCTTGGGGGGGGGGGCGGTTCATGGGCATGGATGAGAAGGGAAGTTGAGGCACAGACATGTCTGATGGGAGCATTTAAGGGATTTGTCGCAAAATGTCATGTGTAATACTCCCTCATGTACTGATGCCCACCCCTATTTTGGGGTGGTTGGATTCCTTTGGTGGAATTGGAAGAAGTGCTAAGTTCTACACCCAGGGTGAGTGAGGCAAAAGCAGAGGAATCGAGTTTATGCGCAGGATCTGTAAGGGTGTGGGAGGGGGCCTCGAATGACCTGAGAGAGACATGTTTACAGTCCAAATAGAATCGATTGTTTGAATCAAGTTATGTCTACTATTAAGTACAGCGTTTCTCAATCTAGGATCCACCTCTGAAACATGGAACACAGAAAATTATTTCAGGAGCTATTTTCTCAGTTCTCTCAAGGTTGGTACATCACTGGTATCATTCTGGGTGTGCAGAATTGGAGCAAAGTTACTACATAATGTGGGTGCTTCAGTGTAAGGGTCAACAGACTACTACCAGGGGCTAATCTAGTCTATTGTCTGTTTCAATAAAGTTTTGTTGTAACACGGTCTCCTCCATTTGTTTGTGTATTGCATATGGCGGTGTTCGTGCTACGGTGGTAGAGTCGAGCAGTTGGTACGAAGAATGTATGGCCCACAAAGCCTAAAATAGGTTCTACCTTGTTCTTTAATTAAAAGTTTGCCAAATCCTGTTTCAGGGCATTCGGTCTTTATTAGGTCTCAATTCTTTAGGGGACCCCGGTTGAGAATGGCTGATCTGATAACATCTTAGATTAAGTAATCAGTTTAGAATTGAGCCAGGAATGTGTCCTCACCAGGGGGTGGAGATTAACTGTGCAGACCATGGTGGTCCTCACCATGACTACAGTTGAGACAGTCATATCTGAAAGCAAGTTGACTAACAAGAGGAAAACATAATGGCTGTGACTTTGCCAGGATGCCGGGCAGTTTATGCCATGGCCTGTAAACGTAAACCCAGTTGGGAAAAAAATCCCGTGGAAGAGTCTACGATGGCATGGATTTATCAGAGCTGAGGAGAAACTCAAATATACATTCGGTCTCCTTTCTCAGAAAGACATGCTTCTGCTAAATTTAGGCACATGCGGTGGTGGCCGCCCCAAGCATCAGATTTGAGACCTCATTTCGCCTATCCCATCTTGCATATTCAAAACCTTTGATTTTGCTTTTCCCATTTGCTGCCCTTGTACCTGGTGCCAGAGAACCAAGTTGGATGCGGGCTCTGTTTGCAGATGTAGCCTCTTTAGGGCTTTGTGTGCAGCTGTTTACCAGTCCCGTGCCTCAGTGGCCCTGCCATGCTTTTTCCTGCCACACTGTTTAATCCTAAGAAATCCCTCCTTTAAGAAGATTTTTACCATTGCCCTGACGTCTCTTTTAGCTAGAGCATGACCCCTGGAACACTCTTCAATCGAAGTTGCCATTTCTGAAATCTGTGTCCGTAAGCACATCGGCCTTGTGATTCTTAATTTTCCTCTGCTTTTGGATGTTACAAGCCTTGAGTTACATTTCTTTCTTCTATATTTTTTTTCTGAAATAATGGGATATGCCACAAATGCTTCATATTCCTTGCCAGTTCCTCCATGTTTCAGGAAGGTTCAGGTGAGGCTTTGACAGTTTAACTTCCTTCTTTAGTGAGTTCCTCTCCGTCTCGACCACGATGGGTAAGGCTGGCAGTATTTGCTACATAAGTGCTCCCTTACCTCTCTCCTTTCTGATTTCTGCCCTAGACAGGAACAATACTCAAATATTCAACCATCAGTATATCACAGCCACCAACCAACCAAAGAGATGTTGACTGTAAAGAAGACATATGGGCATGTTGTTATGTACTGGTTCTGACTATCATCCCGGCCCCAGACATTGGCTTTTTAAAAATTTCTGCTTGTGTGTGTGTGTGTGTGTGTGTATATATATATATATATATATATATATATATATATGGTGGAAGCCAGTGAGACATGAGAAGTCAGTGAGTAGTGGGTTCTGGTGAATAAGATCATCTGTTGTTCTAGCAAATCCCCTTTAGTTTCCAAACCCGAGTTGGTAAACCTCCCCCAGGAGGTAGTATTGCGACAGACCAGCATCTAAACCAGAGCAGAATGCAGTCTTTTTCTGCCTTCCTTAAGAGACAATTATTTGTTTCTCACATTCCCTTAGAGGCCGAATTTCACTGCGTCCCAGAGAGGTGTGCTGGAGCTGGCTCACACAGGCTCACAAGAGCTAACTGTGTACATCTCTTCCCAACTCTGTGTTCAGTGACCTTACGTTGAAAGCTTGAAATCAGTCACAGGGGGAGTATTCGTATCTCAGAAATTGGCAAATGCTACAAATAAGGTTATTACTTTCTGGAGAGTAGGTTGTTAAACAGTAACCAAAACAACACTGAATTCCACCTGCAATAACTGAGTCTCCTTGAAACTCACCCCAATAATGCCGTGAGTATTTTATGCTGGTCTTTATGAAAGTTGTCCAAAGTTTTTTCTGAAACTCTTTGTATAGCTATCCCAACTTTCAGAAAATGGTTCCCCAATTGCTCCTGCAAGTATAGACTATATTCGGCTTTAAAAGGAGCTGTTTCCTGGATCCAGGCTCGCTTTAGGGGAACACTGCAGGTTGCTGGCCAAGCTCTTACTCTCTTGCTCTGTGGAATTTCTTGGAACTGGAGAGCAACCGTTTTGTATCTAGAACAAATAAAACATCCTTTCTCTTTTTTAATCGCCTCTTCCTGATCCATTCAATCTAGGAACATCTCTTTTTACTCTTCATATATGTCTATTGGCGTCCAAGATTTTATTTTCACATTCAGATGGGTCTAGGTAGTCCTCTGAGATCTCCTAAGAAAAACCTTTCTTTCTCTTACAGCTTCTGATAGGATAGTAAGATAGTGCATATTTTTAAGTAAATTCATATTCTTTTCTGAGAAAACTTGATTCTTTGGGACTATTCCAGACACAGATCTTTTTAGCTTTTGAGTTTGTAATAATGATCACTGAGGGTTTCTTTTTTAATTCCTTAGCCTAAGAAGATACCCTACCCTTTATAAAATAAAGATTCCCATTCTTTTTAAAATGTTCATTAATAAAATCCACCACCCTTCTGTGGGTGAAGACAAAGTTTGGG
This sequence comes from Indri indri, assembly GCA_004363605.1. Classification (NCBI taxonomy): domain Eukaryota; kingdom Metazoa; phylum Chordata; class Mammalia; order Primates; family Indriidae; genus Indri; species Indri indri. Next base: position 116,244 of record RJWJ010000438.1, on the reverse strand, counting down.
TGTTTAAAACCTGAAGCCTTGGTCAAAAGTTATATACGTAATAAATCTGTTATTCCTATATGTGCACTTACGTGTTGATCAGTTAAAACCAATTTGGTGGTGAGTACACGTGGTGCTAATTTTTCCATTCTTGGGATAATTCCCTTAGTAGAATGGGTTCCAGCTCTATCCAGGAGTATACAAGAGGTGCTATGGGAGGGCGGGAGGAGGGCATGGGTATATACATACATAGTGCGATGAGCAACGTCTGGGAGATGGACATGCTTGAAGCTCTGACTCGGGGGAAGAGGGGGCAAGGGCAATATACGTAACCTAAACATTTGTACCCTCACAATATGCTGAAATAAAAAGATAATATTTATGGGGAAATATTGAAAAATAAATAAATAAATCTGGAGTCAATCCATTATCGTAACACAGTGGATAACCATTGGGAACTCATGAACAAGCCGCATAATCTTGGAGATTAGCCCCTCCCCACTTCTCCTGCCTGGTCCTGAATGCAATTCAAAATTACGTAAGAGTGCTAACTTCTAGAATGTACCTCCTCCTCTTTTCTCCTAGTTTTCTTTCAAGTTTAAGCCCAAATATCATTTCTATGAAGATTTCTATGACTTCCCTGGCAGAGTATTTGGTCTTTCCTCAGCACTTTTGTTCATTCTGTTTTATTACACTTATATCGTGTAATAATTCTTTAATTTTTCTACAATACTAGGAGATAATCTCGTTGGGCCAGGATAGCTTTTATTCTTCTTCATATCCCCAGGACCTAGGACAATGCCTATTGCATAGCTGGAACTTTATAACATTTGGTTAATGGTAGAATGTAGCATTTGTTCTAGAATTTATAAAATTAAGAGGATTAAAAAACTTCAGATGGCAAATCAAAGTCATTGGATGCAATGTTCCATCTGAAAGCTTTTCTTCTTTACTCTGACCTGGTGGCATAGCAAACCAAAGGTAATTATGCTACCATTGAGATGAATTCTTTAGTTTTCTTGTTCTTCTCTAATGGGTCCAAAATCTACTTGGAGTTTTACAACAGAGGGTTTGATGGTAGAAAGACACAGAGTAGCATCTTGTTGGGTGTCCAATAACTTAGTCTGATTGGCTGGTACATCCATGTTTTATGGTCTAAGAAGGAAATGGGCCCAGGATTTGAAGTCAGAAAATCTGGATTCCACTCTTGGCCGTGACAATTAGCATCTCTATGTGCCCTTAAGCAAGTCATTTCATCTTGGTCAGCCTCTGCCTGTTTATTCATAAAATGGACTTAATAATATCCATGTCCAGGAATTGACTTGGGGATCATATTAGGGATTTGGTAGACATGTATCCTCTAGAAATCAGTGTTTTTATGTGAGTGATTAGTTCTAGTCTGCTAGAGCTAACTGTGGACTTGGACCCTACTGAGCCATAGAGAAACCCAGTCTAACTATGAACCAACTGCCATTTCTCCCGTGACATTTCAGGATATTCATCTTTCTCATCACAGAAAGATTTAGCCTGGAAATAGCCATACTTCTTGGCTCATCCTGAAGTTTTTTGGGGTTTTTTTTTTTTTTTGGTCTTTTTTGAAAGTTTTAACTGATAAATTCTACTGGCTTCTCTGCCTCTAAGTCAGACCACACAGGTTTTTTTTTTTTTTCTTCAATTCCCCCTCTCCAAGAAAATACTTCAATCTCTTTTTCATGGTTGCGTAACTCAGAAATGTCTAAAGCTATGAGCTTCAAACTTGGCAGTGTTCTTATCCTCACTGAGAAATAAAAATCAAGGGAAATTTGAAAGAGAAAACTTTCACTGCATTTTTTCTTTTAAGTTTTTTAAATTTAAAAATAACACAGGGTTGTTATTTACATGTTTTTCATTCTCCTTGCTAATAACATCATTTTACTGCCTAAGGAAATTTCAATATCACTATCCCATTGTTATACGGGAGAGAGACATATTCTCGAGCTGATCAGGGTGGTGTATACAGCTTGTGAGCAAGAAATACTTCTCAGCTTCTCTTAGAGTAAGTCTTATGATTTGTACCAGGTCTAATATTGAAACCATATTATGGTAAGTGGGAGAGACGATTTTCTTCAAGGTACCTTCCCACCACAAAATCCGCCCCTACTTTTGGCAGAAATTATATTCTAATTTCAGGCCTTCTTTTACCTAAACAGCTTGCCTTTCTGTGACAAGACAAATGGTAATTGTTAACCATGGACTCCTCTGAATGAGTAAACAATCTGAAAAGAGTTTTGAAAAGAGTTGGAGAAGGCTGTGTATGTGGGCAGGGTGTGTAAAATTAGCAAAAAGAAGTTCAGGAAGTAGACTAGAGAGGATCAAGCAGTTACCACTTAATTGACCATTTTATGTATAAAGGAAGGGACGTACTTCACTGGCATTTACTTACACGGAATGAGAATTTCAGAGGTCAGCCCCAAGGACGTGGGAAGGAAAGGAGCAGTAAGAGTCTTGGTCAAGAGACGGGGTGCAGAGAGCAGTGTGGGAATGCGAGGCGACGAACAGAGATGCCCAGACCCTTCCCCCTTGGTCTGTGTCCAGGAGTGACAGACGCGGAAGGCGAGGCAGGCCTGGCTGGCTGTGTGTCCTGCAGAACGATTTCCAGTATCCTTGGCAGGTTTGCAGTCAGTGGCCAGATCTCCGTGTGCCGAACACAGGTACTCAGCCAAACCCTGGATTCCTCTCTTCCTAGGTGTGCTCCTCAGGAGTGATTCATGATTAGTAGTTACGAGAAAGAAAGGGAGAGAGAGAGAGAAAGAGAAACAGAGAAACAGATATGGTGTTGTTGCAAAAGATACAACTTACAAATTCTGGAATTCTGGAATTTTATATATAGGGAACTCATGGTTGAAAAGGGGTGTTAGTCACTTGGGCTGCAAGAAACTTGCTCGTGTTATCTTAGTAGTAAAAGTTTCTTGAAAGGGAGCATGGGGTGATGGGGAAGACAGTGTCCTCGTGGGAATCTGGGAACAGCCCTTCCAGGGAGCGCTGAGCACTAGCCTTGTCCTTGTTGTTCCCTTAGGAGCTGGAGTCTGCAGATCTGCACTCTGACACCATCGACAAGACTCTGCTACTCTCTGCTCCCCTTTGTGTCTTTTCTCCTTTCTCTTCCCACTGTTTGGAGATCAAAGGGACTAAGAGCATACATTCGGAGTTAAACTATCATTTAAACACCAACGCTCTTCCTTACTAAATGCATGAGTTACTTAACCGCTGTAGGCCTCCATTGCTTCATCTGTAAAATAGGGATAATGATGACACCTACTTCATTGGTTGTTTTGATAACTCATGAATTCTTATATTTAAGCCCTTATTAGCAATATAGTCTATCAATTTCCCTCTGTTCTGACTCTGGGAAAAGTTACTAGATGTCCTAGATAATTATGCTACCTAATTGCGTAGAGCTTTTCTTAACAGATTGTCAGATGGTTGGTGACTGGTGTATATGGGTCAGATTTCCATGCAGCCAATCCTTATTTATGGAACAATCCAGAGCTATTTCCCCGAGAAGAAGGTGGTGGACAGACTATTTTCCATAGAAGGATGGTGAGTGTGGAAGTTCCATGACTGACAGGCCCATGTGAGGAGGGATTAGCATAAAGAGGCTGCCTTATCTAATTAACTAAATCCATCTACCACTCTGCTATTGAAATCTCTGACCCTTCTTTCTTTCATTTAACTCATGTAATTACTTCAATTACACATTTCTTCAATTATTATAATTATATATTTTTTATTGAAGACATTCTTAGGTGGTGTGACGTTGGCGAGATGCTAAGTTTCCTTCCTGTCTTGGTATTCAATTATTATGTCTTTACAATGATACCTGTTAGTTTTGAGGGCAGAGACTTTCTCTTTCTTGTTCACTTCTGCATTCTCAGCCTACAAATAGTGGCTGACATGTGACAAGTGCTCAGTGAACATTAAGTTGAGTGAATGACTAAGCAGGAGTATTATTAATAGAAGAGGGAATTGGTCAGGCATAGAGTGATAGTACAGCGTGCATTTCATGGGTCTTTCTCCAATGCTTAATGTCTAATGTTCTCCTGTTTTAAGATAGAAAAGTATTCATTATTCATTTTTACTGGTGTGTTTTTCTTATTGGACCACAATGAAGCCTCTAGATATCAGGGCCATGAGCTGAGCCAAGGCCTGAGCAGGCAGGCATAGAGGATAGAGGTGTTCACATTGGCTGTTGAGCTGGCGTATTGTTGACAGCTAGGAAAACTATCCCCAAAGTCACTCTGTGGTTACCATGGATACTATTTTGGGTGTTCTGAGATGTTATTCTACAGTGGAAAGAATCGTGCAGAGTTGGGCTCAAATCCCAGGTCTACTTTTTATTGCTGTGTGTCCTTGAACAAGTTATTGAAACTCTCTAGAGCCTCAGTCTTCTCATTTTAAACATGCGTGAATGGCAGGGTTGGCTTGAGGGTGATAATCATAGTGGTTGTTAAATAGTAAACCTGTTCCATTTACCAGTCAAAGTGCTGTCTATCTGACCCCCTCAGTTACTCTGTGCAGTGGGAGTTATTATCCCTACTTCGCAGGCGAGAACACCAAGGTGCAGAGAGGCTCACTAATTTGTCGAAGACCACACAACTAGTGAAAGGTGGAATTAAGATTTGAACCCAGATTTGGCTTGAATCTCATACCTTGGCTGGAGATAATTTATGGAAAACTCCTGGCACATAACAGGCAGTTAATAAATGGGACTGTTAACATTACTTCCCAATGTGCAGCCCCCTCAGGACTTTCTCATTCTATTTCTCCCCTTGTCGAAGAGCTTTTAAGACCTCTTCTCCACCCACCCCACCTACACACACACACACACACACACACACACACACACACACGGACTTTAGAGAGCCTGTGAAGGACGTGAGACCAGAGCCAACACAATCGCTTGCTTTCTATTCAACGCCAGGAGAGGAAAGTCCATTTCCTTGGTTTGAGCATCATTCAGGTGTTAATATGTACCTTGTACTGGTTTTCTCAAATCTCAAACATCTGGGTAACAACAGACCATGCAGCCTCGTCTGCCTGAGTAAACACAGAGGAGTTGGGTGTTGGAACCGTGCTCCTGCTCACCATTGCACGTCGGCGTTGCCTTTTCAAATCCTCTGAGCTACAGATAGGAGAGATTCTATATAAAACCAAATTTGATTCTGTCCTCTGGATCAAAGAAACGATTACACCCCGGAGGGCTAAAACTATTATACAAGAAGAAAGAGAAGAAGAGGGTAAACGCTGAGATGGGGAATAATTACTGCCAAAGGTGAAGGAGATTGACTGGGAGTGTGATACCTGTATAATTGAGGCAAAGCGAGTATAAAAGTCGGTGCTTGTTTCTAATGTGCGCATTCAGAGGTCCTCGGTGGCCGGTGTGTACAGCAGGTGGGTGCTTAAATGTCTGCTTCTCTTGGATCTTTGCTTTTATAATCTGCTTTTACAAGGCCTATTTAAGGAGTCCACTTTACTGCTGGCAGGGGAGTGGAACACAATAAAGCTATATTTAAAAAATAATTCCAGTTATCTTAAATTTCTTATGGCATTCCTTGAGTATTAAATCTGCAGACAAAGGTAATGTGTGACTCTCTCCTGACCTCAGAAAAGACTTCTGTTAATAGCCGAGTCTCCCAACATAAGCTCGGAAGGCGGCGTGAGCAGGAGCGAGGCCCGAGAGCCCGGCCCGGACCTGCCCGTGTAATCTCCTGGCTCAGGGGCTTCTCTCCTTTGTTAGAAGCTGGGCTGTTTTTCTGATTTTTCTAGGAACCTATTTCAGATTGTATTTTCCTTCTGGACTCTGGAGAGAGTTGTGTTCCAGCCAAGCAGCTGTACTGGGGAGATCGACAGGGGCCCAGGCAGGCCGTAGGTGAGCAGATTCCGCCTGAGGTCTCGGCCTCCTCTGCCTCCACTTCCTACTGCCCGTGCTCCCTGCCCCTTTCCCCTTCGTGTTCTTCCTCCTCCTCCTCCTCCTCCTCCTCATCTGCCTTCCTCTCTTTCCTCCTCTTTATTTACTGTCCTTCCTGCACGCACTTCAGTTTCTATCCATCCTACTTCCTCCACTCCCTTTTTCACTTTACTTTGTTTCCCTTCCTCCGTATTCAAAGCCCAGCCTGTCTTCTGTAGTGTTTCCTGCCTTCTCCTTCTTCTTCCTCTACAGTATGTTCCATTTCTTCACAATAGTATTACTTGCTCACCCCCATTTCAAAAGAGCTTGCGTCTTTAATGGTCATGCAACCCCCAGGGGACAGAAGTGGAGGCGAAAAGCTCTGTCCCTGCAGATACAGATGGGCTGACAGGAGGGGCCGTGGAGCCGGAACGACGCCCCAGGCCACCGGACAGATCAGCCCAGGCTGAGTGCAGCCTGCTTGTCTCGGATGACTCTGGGTCCCCACTCCACTGGAGACCATTCTGTCAACTGTCTGAGCATTTATACTGAAGCTTTGAGTTTATTTATCTGTTGGTTTTCACTTCCACCCCCAATAAGGCTGTATTTATTTGCTTTTGGAAGGCAAACATAAATATTGTTAAAATCCTTCCCTCAGTGTTTACCCACTTGCCACGCTCAGAAACACAAAGCAGCAGCAGCAGAGACAGCAGCGGTGAGAGCATGGGGTCACGGGAGTGCCACAGACCAGCGTTAAGGAAGGCTTTGATCCAGAGAGAAGCACGAAGCCGGCCGTGAGAGCCAGGTGAAATACCTGAGCCTGCAGAAGTGGCCACCCATCCCTACTAAGAGCTGGCACACCCCCTTTCTTGAAGAAAATGAAGAGATCTCTCTCCTGAGAAACATGCGCTCCACTCAGTCTTTCCCCCATAGTCTCTGCTGGCCACTAGACCTGTATCTGGAGCCAGACGTGCACTGGGCCTGACAAGGAAGGAAGGAGACGGTGCCTAAACGGAGCTGGAGGACTAGCCAGCACAGACTGGCAGGAGCTGGGGGGCTGTGTGTGGGGCTGGATTCTGAGAGTACTTGATTAAGAGGATTAAATATATAGTTGGATAAGGAATATTTTATTGAATTAGGAATATTCTGAGATACAGGATATACTACTGTGGCATATGTTGCAAAGACGGCTCTGGAAGCATGCAAAGGCAATGGCAATGGCCCACACTTAGGGTGAAATGCCAGAATGTCTATGGAAGAAATTAATAAAGGATGCGGGAAAGTGGCTGTGCCAAAGTGGATATACTCTGCAAAAACTCCACCTGATGATGATACTTTACGGGAGGACCCAGAGGAGATACAATTTACCAGGGCCAGAAGGAAAGTTCTGATGAGAGGATCACCAGCATCAAGAAGGCCACTGATGGCTCTCATTTATAGGCCGGGCATAATGGTAGCAGAAACTCTCACAGAACACAGCTCATTAATAGCAATGGGATGATTGGATCTTCAAAACAATTGAACCCAGGTGGCAATATTTAACAGTCAGGTGGATGTCATTTTCATAAAGAGCAGTAAGGTTGGAATGGCTGCCAAGAAGGCATGATCTGCAGACGGCTATGAATTGTCAACAGAGTGTGTAGGGGCTAAATGTACATCCAACAAAGGATGTCAGCCTGTATCATCAGAAAAAATCAAGGTGGATCATCAGGAAACCAAGGCAGCCACCACAATAGAAATCATGATTTCTTGCCTACTTTTTGGTCCTAAGACAGGTTTTGGACCTTGAACCCATTAATTGAAGAGGAGAAGGGCTTCTGGGAGGACAGACTCTGCAACACCATGACAAAGATACACAGAGATGGTCCCTCCAGTCCTTCCCCAAAGGGATGCAGTTTACTCAGGGACACTGTGAAAAGGGGGCTACCCAAATATTTCAAGAACTGTTGCACACAGTGTTGGAGTTAAAATTGATACCTGGAGATGTGATATGTTTTTGTGGTTTCTCTGTTAAGATAGAGGTATACGGGACCCAGGTAAAACAGGATCTGTGATAAAGGCCAGCTTGTGGGTCTGTTGGGTTTGTGATTACTCTGTGGTAATTTTTCCAGTCCCCAAAAGTATAAATAAGCTAGAAATACTTGATACTTGGTACAACCTCCACGTTTTCATCCTTGGCCTGTCAGGTAAAAGCCATCTATCACCATGGGATAGTCAAGTGCAAGTGCCTCAACTTCCCTGTCCCTGGATGGGATATTAAATAAAAAATAATATTGCATTCCTGGGATGGAGCGAAGAACAGAAGTTAGTGCTCCCATCAAGGACCTAAAGGAATCAGGAGTGGTGGCCCCCATCATATCTCCATTTAAGTCACCATTATGGTCCCTGTAGAAAAAACAGACTGATCCCACCACAGTTCAACTAAGTTGTAATCATTGTTGCATCTGCCATGCCAGATGAGGCACTTCTTGCTTAAGAAGGTTAACATGGACTCAGGTACGTGAAATGTGGCCACTGATTTTGCAAATGTGTGATTTCCTATCCCTGTTAGAAAAGAGGATTAGAACGGTTTGCATTCCTATGAGCTGGACAACAATACGTATTTGCATCCCCCTACTCACCACCCCACACACCCCCAGGGCTATGTTAATTCTTCTGTCTTCTGCCATAATATAGTCCAAAGAGATTTGGGTCATCTGTATATCCTGATCAATATCACATTGATATACTAAATCAAAGACATTAAGCTAATCAGGTCAGGTAAACGAGTAGTGACTAGCATGTTTGAGGACTTGGTAAGACACATGCTCTTAAGAGAGTGGAAGATAAACTCTATGAAGATTCAGTAAACATCAGTAAAATTTGTTGGAGTCCAGTGATCAGGGACATTCTAGGACATCACCTCAAAAATAAATGCAAATTATTGCATCTTATTCCTCCCATCACAAAGAAGGAAGCACAAGGCATGCTTCCTTGGGAGGCAGAGGTGTGAGGATAGCATAGCTTGAGCCCAGGAATCCAAGACCAGCCTGGGCAACATAGTGAGACACTGTCCTAAAAATAAAATAAAATAAAAATAATAGAATAAAATAAAAAATGGAAGCATAAGGCCTTTCAGGCCCTGGAAGCAACATATTTCACACCTGGGACTACTGCTTCATCTCATATATCAAGTGACACAAAAGGCTGCAAGTTTTAAATGGGGCTCAGAACAGGAAAGGGACCTTCAGCAGGTTCAGGCTATGGGACAAGCAGTGTGCCACCTGGGTCACATAATACAGCAGACCTTATGACATTAGAGATATAAGTGGTGGGAAAAGATGCTGTGTGGAGTTTATGGCAAGTTCTAATAGGAGAAGCACAAGGTGCCTTAGGGTTCTGGGGCAGGACCATGCTATCTACAGTGAAGAATTATACTCCTTTTCAACAACACCTGGCATGCTACTGGGCCCTGGTGGAGACAGAATAGAGACAGGTCATGGAGCACCAAGTGATGATGCATCTAGAACTTCTCATCAGAATCTGGATTTGGTCAGGGCTGTGAAATTATAAGCTCAAGCAGGCCTGGCAACAGTTTGTTGTAAAATGTAGCTGTGCATTGTGCATCTGGGATCAAGTACAGGAAGGACAAGAGGGTATATGCATGCAGGGTGAATAGGCAGCCAGAGCCCACGTCATCTACCACTATTGCACTAGCGCTCCTCTCAGTTCATACCAATGGCCTACAGGACCGCCTTACATCCAGCTAATAGAAGGGAAAATAATGGAGCTTGTTTTAAGGAAGAGTCAGCTCTTTGTGTGGGTGTATGTTGAAAATGGATAATAGCTGCACTATGTGGTCACTTAGGGGCAGACGTGAAAGACTGTGGCAAGAAAAATCTCTCCAACATGCAGAGCTTCAGGCTGAGGACAGTCAGATGCCTTGTGTTGAGGGAAAAGTGGTCCGAGGTTACAATTTGCATGGATTCATGCACAGTGGAAAATAACCTAGATGACTGACTAGGAGCCTGAAAAAAAGTTTGAAGATCAAGACCAAAAAAGTGTGGGGTTCAGGCATGTGGGTAAATACATGGGAGTGGACAGAAAATGTGATAATTGTTGTATCACCTGTTACTACCAGCCAGAGAGCACCCACCATGGAAGGGACTCTAAATAATCAAGTAGGCAAACTAACCTGGCCAGCTGATGTCAACCAGCCTTGGCCATCCAGTGCTGATGCAATGGTCATACCATGAAGTGAGTGTGGTGGCAGAGATGAAGATTCCACGTGGGCTTGAAAGGCTATGCCTGGGATCCCACTTTTCAAGACTGGTCTAGCTACTGCCGCCATGGAATTTTCAAACCCCTACAAAGGAGACCAGTGCTTGGTCCACAATATGGCACCATCCTTTAAAGAGACCAAAGGGACATTACAACCAACCCTACAGAAGTAAAAAGGATTATAAGAAATAGCATAAACAATTGTCTGCCAACAAATTTAATAACCTAAACGAAATGGATAAATTCCTACAAAGATACAAACTAGTGAAACTGACTCAAGAAGAAATAGAAAATGTGAATAGACCTAAAACACAAAAAGAGATTGAATTAGTTTAAAAAATGCCCGTGTGGCTCATGCCTGTAATTCTAGCACTCTGGGAGGCCGAGGTGGGAGGATCACTAGAGGTCAGGAGTTTGAGACCAGCCTGAGCAAGAGCAAGACCCTGTCTCTACTAAAAATAGAAAGAAATTAGGTGGACAACTAAAAATATATAGACAAAATTAGCCAGGTGTGGTGGCGCACACCTGTAGTCTCAGCTACTTGGGAGGCTGAGACAGGAGGATTGCTTGAGCCCAGGAGTTTGAGGTTGCTGTGAGCTAGGCTGATGCCACAGCACTCTAGCTCAGTCAACAGAGCAAGACTCTGTCTCCAAAAAAAAAAAAAAAAAAAAAAAAAAAAAAAAAAAAAAAAAAAAAAAAAAAAAAAAAAAAAAAAAAAAAAAAAAAAAAAAAAAAAAAAAATGCCCATGATGAAAACTCAGACTCATGTGGCTTTACTGGTGAATTCTTACAAATATTTAAAGAAGAATTAAGACCAAACCTTCACAAACTCTTACTGAAAACAAATTGAGGAGGGGATACTTCTCAACTCACTCTATGAAGCTAAGATTATCCTGATACAAAAATTATCTCAAAATTGAGGAGATACCTAAATGCAAGAGCTAAAACTATGAAACTCTTAGAAGAAAACAGTGATAAATGGTCATGAGCTTGGATTGGACAATAGTTTCTTAGATATGACATCAAAACAAAAGCTACAAAACAAAAAAGTAGATAAATTGGACTTCATCAAAATTAAAAACTTTAGTGCCTGAAGAATGCCATAAAGAAAGTAAAAAGACAACTCATAGAATGGGAGAAAATATTAGCAAATCATAAATCTGATAAGGATCTAGAATCCAGAATATATAAAGAACTTTTGTAATCCAACAATAAAAAGACAAATTACACAATTAAAAAATGGGAAAAGGATTGGAATGGAAATTTCTCCAAAGACAAACAAGTGGCCAAAAAACACATGAAATGATGCTCAACATCACTAGTAATTAGGGAAATACCAAATCAAAACTGTAAAGAGATACCACTTTGCACCCATTAGGATTGCTATTAAAAAAAAAAAAAGATGGGCAATAACAAGGCTTGATGAGGATGTAGAAAAACTGGAACTCTTGTACATTGTTTGGGGCAATGTAAAATGGCACAGCTGCTCTGGAAAACAGTTCGATAGTTCCTCAAAAAGCTAAACTTAGAGTTACTTTATGATCCAGACATCTCACTCCAAGAAATATAAAACATATGTCCACACAAAAAACTAAAAAAATAAATATAGAAAACTAAAACCACTGTGCCACATAATTTAAAAGGTTGGATTTTATGGTGTGCAAATTATAAATAAAGCTGTCTAAAATATAAAAGAGTTTTGCACTTAGGATGCAAACTTTAAGGAGGGATTTATTCTTATGGAAGTACCTTCTTAAATATCGTGCCCTACTTGTTTCACCCTAGTCCTGGACCTGTCACTAAACTTCCCTTCCCAGTTTCCCACAGGGAGAGAGGTCTACTGAAATCCTGGGGAGGCTGTTCCCTAAAGTCATATGCAAAAGTTGACCGAAGTGATACAAGGTGTAAACTAACACTGGACGTGGGTATGTGCCCTCCAGATTTCCTTTAAGGAGTAACTTTGTCCACTAGTGATAGCGAGATTGCCTTTAGCTATCAGCCTCTTCAGAGATTGCCCGAGCTGCAGACAGCCACCTTGCTCAAGGTGTGCTCTTTCTGAGGCACTATCCTTCCAGCGATAGAAGAAATGACCTAAAGTTTCAGCCATGTCACCCCAACGTGGGAGGCCACCATCAGACCTCCACTTCTCCGTCTCCCTAGTCTAGCCTGCATCCTCCTTTCACTGGTCTTATCTCAAGGGTTCTTCCTAAGAAACTTCTGCGCACTAAACTCCATCTCAGGGTTTGCTTTCCTGGAAACTAGTCTGCAACAGGGTCAAGGGAAATTATAAGCAAACAAACAAAGACACGAGCAACAAACACACAAATCCATTCGAAGTAACCACTAACTTTTTCTTCGGGGATGTGATACTTACAATAGTACCAGACCCCAGAATTAGAAGATCATCCTGGCTCGGTTTTTAAAAATAATCATTCATGGAAATGGCCTAAATTCCTTTTCAGAATAAAGCAGGGTTGGGGGAGGGAGGCGATGAATAAGTAGATGATTATGGGTATCGGGTGCAGCCACCGAGGCTGGCGGGGTGGCGGACCGTGGTGCAGGGATGTGGTATAGGGCGGCTGAGAAAGGACCCATCACATTTTCTGCCATAGAGGAGCTTACAGTCTCTTGATGGGTGTGGGTGATAATCTGTACCTTTGGTGGAGGGCAAATTATTATGGTCTGGAATTTCTTAGAGTTTTCTTTTGCTACGTCTTCCTGTTTCTTCTCTCCTTCCTCCTCCTCCACTCATTCCTTAGTCTAAAGCCCCTGCTTTCTGCTGCCCTGAGAGTTAGGACGGCCTCCCCGCGAATCTGTAGGGCAGGCCACTGTGTCGTGGACTTGGATGCCGGCTCTAGGAGAAATCTCTTTATGAGGAGAAGCTGTTTTTTATGAGTTAAGTCATGAACCTCAGGTCATCAGCCAAGACCTTATCAACATATTAATGTGGTTTTACAAAGAATTTGCACCATCTCTTATTCCATGAACATTGCTCGTAGAATAACTCTCACTAGATATGCAATCGAAGAACCCAGAATCTAATCCCATTTTACCCTGGTCGGCCACAGATGTCATGGCAGAGATGGCAGCCCGAACAGGGTTATTTGTCAAGAGAGGTTCTTTTGACTATAATCTGTCCTTACTATTAGAAATGCTTTTCTTTTAGGTTTAAGATTTTTCTTATCTATCCAAGCATAATCTTTTGAAAAATGAAATGGAAAAAAATTTTAAAAAAGAATCTGAACCGAAATGCTAGTACCTATTACTTACATGAGTCTAACAAAGTTGCAAAACTTCTGTGAGCTGAAGTTTCAACAGGTATAAAGTGAAATGAGAATACCTGTGTGGCCCACCTCGCCATCATTGCTTGTAAGGCAAATGTCATGAAGGTGAGAGTTTTATAACCTGTAAACTACCATACAGTTGGAAGGGATTATTATTTTCAGCTGGGCCCTTTCATTGTAAGTGATGTTATCTGCCAATTTTCTCTCTTTCTCTGAGAGAGTTTTAAAGGGGGAAAAAAAGGAAGGGATGATTTGGGAGAAGTTACACGATTTACTTGTCAAGGGAAGGTCCAAGCATGTATTTAACTGGGAGAGATGCTGGGATAAACCCAAGAGATTAGGGAGTGTTGGGAAATTGCTGGGGATGATAGATTAATCACCTGTAGTCTTCCAAGGAAGAGCCTTGGAACACATGGTGTCCAAAAAGCACCAAGTGCAGATAACTTAACGTATTCATCCATTCATTCATTCAGAAAAACCATTTGGCCTGTTTTCACTTTGTCTCAACATGGGAGAGCCGCATAAAACAATCTCACGGAGTGGTAGCAGAGACAGGCTAGCAGCTCACCCATTTCTGTGCAATGTGGCAAAGCTGAGAGAGAGAGCAAGACTATGGGAGGAGCACAGAGGAGGAGCATCTATATTGGATTAGGAAGCTCGAGAAAGGTTTCTTGGAAGAGGTGATGCTTGGGCTGAATTTAGAAGGATGAGTAAGTCTTAGATGACGTGGGGGTGGAGAGAGCGTTTTCCTGGAAGAGGGAACAATGTGTGCAAAGATTGGAAGCCTGAGGTGCTGTCATATCTTAAGGAACCACAAGTAGTTTCAAATGACTATTCGAAGGAGTGTGATGGGTGGTGGGGTGGGTGGGAAGAGGAGAGGTCTGTGTGGGGGTGGGGAGAACAGAGACACAGGGAAGACACAGGCAGAACACCTGAACTTGACCCCGAGAGCTGTGTGAAACCCGAAAGCAGCGTCCCAGGGACGTGGCCAGCATCACATTTTAGCAAGAAGACAGAATCGATGGGGAGGAGTCAGGCCTGGAGGCAGGAAGCTCAGGGAGGGCGTGAGCAGCAGCAACGAGGGTGTGAACTGAGGCCCCCGGTCAGACACACGCCCAGGCCTGCCCTCCCCGAGTGACGGGCAGGAAATCACGTAACTTCTCCCGAATCGTCCCTTAAAACACCTTCTGTCAAGAGTCTTCCCCTCTTGGAGGGAGGAACTACAAAGTCACATTGCGAGGGCAGGGATGCTGGGAGGGGAGGAAATCGTGATTATTTTTTTGTAATCAGCCACAGGCCACAGTTTATGCTCACTCAGGTCCGCGGGTGACCGGCCGTGGGTTGGAGAGGAGGAAGTGGAGCTGGTAGAATCTGCAGAATTTGCCGGCGCCGAGCTCTCTGAGTTGGAGAGCGTGGCAAGTCCGAACGCCTTTCAGAAGCTGAAAAACACAGATGATCTGGGTTTTGTTACTTGCTGCTTCTGCTTAAACTTCCCATCACCCCACTGGGCGTGCAGGCATCTGCTACTGGTCCAGCTGCTTTCAGGTTCAGGGGGAGACCCCAGCGTCACCTGCAGCTCTGTCCTATTGAAGAGGGGACCAATCCCACCGTCGAACATGCTCTGGCCATCATTTGCTCTAAGAAACTGAGCTCACTGAAAGCCGACTTTCATAGACTGGAGGTCTCTGGTTCCCCTTGGACCTGGAGGGGGACTCCTTGCCGGACATCCCCCACAGAGCAGCGGGAGGTGACTGTGAGTGGCCTTCCCCCGAGGGTCGCCTCTGCAGCTTGTGTCCCCTCCCAACATACATGCATCCTGTGTGGAAGGGACAGATGATATTTTGGTCTGGGGAGTTCCTCTTCGGAGTCTGCTGCTGCCCAGGCTGTGACGAATGCACTCTAAAGAGCCCAAAGGCTGTTTGACTGGAGCGGAGCCATCTGTTTTAGGTTGAGAATTGCTGACATCCAGGAGCATTTTTTTACAGAAAGAAAGAGGTGCCTTCTTCTCTTCCCTGTGGCAACATCCCTGTGCTACCCAGTGGGTAGGGATGGCCCGGCGTGCTTCGGAACCATACGGTGTGGCCTGTGGTCGATTACAAAAATAAATAACCACAATTCCCTCCGCTGTATCGCTGCCCTTGCCATGTGACTTTGTAGCTCTCCCTTCAAGAGGGGAAGACTCTTGAGAGAATGGCGTTTTAAAGGGAAAGAGGGGAGAAGTTACCTGATTTACCCGGTCCTCACTCAGGAAAGGCAGGCCTGGGCGTGTGTCTAACTGGGGGGCAGAATGTACTGGATCAACCCCAAGGAAAGGAGAGCAGGCACATTTCTGGAGAAAATAAGTTAATTGCTTTGCAGGTCTCCAGAAGAGTCTTGTACCACACGGTGTCCACAAAAGAGCCAAGGGCACATACTTATTCATTCATTAATCCATTCAAAAAATATTTAACAAGCTTTTAATTTGTATCTCAGGCATTCCAAGAGGCAGGCTCACAGATGCCTCATTTGAGGGCAGTGTGGCAATCCCAGCTGAGATCAGCCAGGCCGCCCAGCCCAGGCCAGAAGAGCCTCCTAGCATAATCATGAGTCAGATAGATATGGTCATGTTTTTAAGCCCTTAAGTTTTGTGGTGGTTGCTTTTACGTAGCAAAAAGCTAACTGATGCAAAATCTAAATCTGGGAGATAATTGTTTTGGTTTTTATTTCCCTAGAAACCTCCTTAGGGTTCCCCTGAAAATGGGTGGTACCCAATTTTGAGGTAAAAATGCAGTGGAGTGGAGGGAGGAAAGTTCATGGAAGCGGAGGAAAATACTTGGAAAACCGTGACGACTGCTCGGAATATGGAATAACCAGGATTAATTAATTTTGTAAGCGTATACAATGAAGGCTAGACCCCAGTAACCTTTAGAATTTAGAGGTTTACAAATATAAAGATATACCTTTAATTTTTTTATTGCCCTAGGTAATAATTGATTTGGTGATTTTTCTGTTTCCTTTTTATTAAAAATTTTTAGCTCATAAAAACCTTACACTAAGCTTATTTATCACAGAAAAATTACCTTTCGGTTTCTTCTGGGTAATCTGCAAATTCTACACACTTTACCAAAATGAACCACGTAGTGCCTGGGACAATGTGAAACTTTCAAAAGTTCTTTTTGAGAATCATAATATAAAATATAAGAATAAAACACCAACTATTACTATAATCTACTATGGACCAGGCACTCTGCTGAGGGCTCAGCATTCATTATCTTAACTATTTCATCAGCTCGTATAAGGTAGAAACTCCCCTCATTAGTGACTCCCCTTATGAAGTCGCTGAGGCTCAGAGACATCCCTTAGGCCCAAGTTGGCAAGAAGCAGCTGTGGCGTCTGGGTGTGGGACCACACCCAGCCCTCGCTTTGTACTGTTCCGTTGGCTGGGGTGAATCGTACTCTGCCTTTGCTCTCCACGACTGCTCTCGGGCCAGCCACCCAACTCTCTGCACCTCCATTCCGTCATCTATAGCATGAACGTAACATATACAGACGCAGAAACTGAGAGCTGAAAAATGCCATTTTATATTAATGCAGTAACAGACACAGAAGCTCTCTGAGAAAGTAAAATCATACCTTGCACACAGTGGTAAGTTTGTTTTTGCCCCTACAAAGACTGTCAAGGCAGGCAGTTAGAGCCCGGATTTCGGCAGGTCTCTACATGCCTCTGTTTCTTCCTCTTATCTCCACGCTAAGTTAGAAGGATGTTCTATAAAGATGCGTGTCTCTAACAGTTCCTGGTTCTGGTCCACTAGACCGAGCCTCGGCCACCTTCGACCCTAATAGAAGACAAACCCCTTGTCTAGAAGCTCAGGGACACTGAGTGATCTGTCATTGCCCTTTGGGAGATGCAGAAACTGGTGTCACTAAGGATGTTCAGTGACAGTGGATGCAAAATGTCTGTGAAGATAAACGGTATTTATCGAGTGGGAAGGCTCAGGAAGTCCACAAATATGGCCAGTGACTGTGGCAGGGGCGGGCACGGCCTTTGTGCTTGAAGAATGCAGACCTGCCTCAGGCACACAGTGGACGGGATGGGTGTTTAGAGGAAAAAGAATGTTTTTTGTTTAGAACTGGGATTTGTCTGTTGTGTGGTCCAAGTAGTCCCAACCACACAGACATGCAGACACACACACACGTACAGGTACGCAGGGACGGACACACAGAAACACACACACAGTCCCAGGCACACATGGAAAAAGATGCCCTTAAGCAGTATTTCTCTATTTTTTTTTTTAATATTTAACAAATATGTCAGAAGGAAAGGAAAATCAGTAGATAATACAAGGTAGAGTGAACCCTCAACTCCTTAACAAGGAAGAAGGGAAAGTGTATAAAATGTCGACATCGAGCTCAAGGCCAGCGATGAGGGCTGCCCCTCTGGTCTCGTAAATCCCGCGTAACAAGACAGACGTTACCAGTCATAAAGCATTTCATGCTCACATGGTGTCATTTCCATAAATACGGTATATACAGAGCACGATGATGAGTGCCAACTCAGGTCACCGGGGGAAAGACAACTGTTAATGAAGGAGCTTTAGTTGTCAACGTGAGGTTTTAAAACTTGTCTCGAAAGGATGTTACAGAACTGCTATAAAGAAATAAACACACATCAATGTGTGTACATGGATAAATATATATATATATGAATAATTTTTTTCCCTTCAGTATTTGTCCAGCAAGAATCTAGACTGCTGCATGAGGAGGGACATGACCCTTACGTTCGCAGAGGCACTAACTATTCTTGTTTTCTTATGTATGTCCCAGATGATGTCACTAACATGCTTTTTGTCAGGCGGTACCCGGGTACTGCTGCTATACAGTCCAGGCTTGTTGGATGATTTCAGTCCAGGTCACCAAAGCCACCTACTGCTTAGTGACTGTCTTTGCAATGGAGAGAACGTCCATCACCACTCCGTGCCCGTGGACAAGAGGGGCCCCCCTTCACTCTGTGCAGAAGTAAAGCACACCTTGTAAGTCTGATCTCTGAGTACTTTTAACCCTCGCCACCTGAGACAGCTCCTAAGCTTCCAGTCTCACTATGGACTGGTGGAGTATTTAATTTTCAACAGCTCCTAGTTCCCTATAACCTAGAAATACTAAGAGTATGGAGAGCACCCGGTTAAATTCCCTCTGCCCTCACCTCCGGAAGGCTGTCTTCCTTCCGAGCCCCAACAAATAGCTGCAGAATCACGAACATCAGGCAAAGAACAGATTTCTTAAGGGACTTTTCCTGTGGAAAGGAACATCCCTCTTTCCCCCTCCAAAAACAAAAGCAAAAGCAAAAACAATTCTGCCTGTCTGCTTAACCTTTTTACCTGTCTACCTAATCTGTTCTTCTATCTCCAGTTCTGTGGCAGGACAGACAGACACCTGACGATTACTTGGCCATATTCCCAAAGGGTCCCTTAAAATCAGTCACAGTAGGGGTTGTATCCAAACTTGCGTATCCAGGAGGTTTAGCAACAGACCCAAATATCCTCAGGTAAACCCACATTTCTCCTGCCCAAGCCCGTCCCCCAAATCTGCCATCACATACATGCATAAAACACCTGCACAGAGGATAGAAACACCCAGGTCTCAATAAGACTTCCAGACAGTTGGTGTTACACATATTCACTGATTCATTCATTCATTTATTCATCTATCCAACAGAAATTTGCTCCAGCCACTGTGCTGGGCGCTATGAAGCTGCAAAGATAAAAATGATACTTCTCTGCCCTCGATGAGCTTTAAACTCTGATAGTGATTTGGGATTAGATCACTTCTGAACTCTACACGATAATGTTTTCGGGGATTCATTAAAGGGGGCAGAGGAGGGGGGATGGGAACAGGGACTCCTGATTTAAAGGAGGACAGAAAAAACTGAAGGATTGGAAAATCAGATTATTAGAGAAAGCTAGAGGAAGCCCTGTTATTTGGCACAGAAGAAAAAAGCTGAAGTGATGACTTAATAAGAGTGTTTAAGTGCGTAGAGGATGGACTCCATTATGGTTCTATCATCCATGAATTTATCGAAAACCCTTTTCGCACCAAATTATCTTTTTTTAGTCTGTGTTAGTTCTTGGAGTACCGAGTTCCTTGTGCGGACTGCCTGCTGTGCAAAATAGCACATCCTTTTGCATGTTCTGAAATGTCTTCCTCTGAGCTCAGAGGAACCTGTACTAATTCTGAGTTTCCAGGATTTAGTGAGTATATCCCCGTGTTGCGGGCCCCACCTGTACCCTGCATGGTTTGGGGGGCTTCTTTTATATCCTTCCTCAAGTGTCTGTTTTTCTGAAGAGTCCTTGTTTTTCCTGATAGAGAAGATGGTCAAAGTTTGTTATCAAATTGGCTACAGATTTTCCTGAGGCTTCTCTACCTCTCATGTGTCTTTTTAGGGATGTGCTAAACAAAACAAATCAGTCAATCAGTACACTGTATTTCAGTGACTCTAACCGCTCCCAACACACACGCATTTTAGCATCTCTAAAATCAAGGTATGTCCTATAATCAATGTCAAGAAAGCAATTAATTGGTGACATGATTTCTCCTTGGTGATAAGGGAAGATAATGGTGTGTCCTCACCTGCGTTTTCAATTTCACAAAATGCAATATTAGCATCTCCTGGGTTTCCTTTGTGGAACGGTACTGCTAAGGCATGATGGTGATGTTTCCAAGATGGCTCTTGGGTGCTCCAGGATTTGGCTAATTTGTGTATTTGTTCATGTAGGTGCCTTTTTAATTTCTATTACTTTATTTCATTTAGGTTTTTTTAAGATGCTTTTTCCCCACAAACATCTTTTCCGTCTCAGAGACCAGGGCGGTGTCTCTGTTATTTATAGCTCTTGGTATAACGCAGCATACCCACCGTACCTAAACGATGGCAGCCATGAGACTGGAGAGGAAGCACCTGTAACCTGGCTTCAATTTGCAACGTGCTTTCCCAGGCAAACCCCTCAGGATTAGTTTTCTTCATTGGCTCCGTCTAGAAGTTTAGTGAAAGAGTATCTACCCCTCATCGTCCCTACCGATTTGAGGATAAAAGCCAAGACAATGTGAGGAGGGCACTCTGAGCTCCTCGGGAAAAGAAATTGTAGAAAACAGCATGATATCATCATTATTGTCATGTTGACCATGTCCCTTGAAATCTAAGCCATTCTGGGGAATGGATTTTCAACTAAAGTACCGCTCTGTAATCGGAGCTTAATTGGAGGCAGAGTCTGTTCAGCAAGATTCTCGGCATGAGCCCCTCTCCGTGGCAGATTGTATTTCACTTTGCATAATGAGGCAATCTTTCTATTTACTGATTATTTCCTTATGTAACTTGAGCACTGAGAGGAAGTCACCACCAAGACCTCAAACTACTGACTAATAGACACATTCCCAACTCCCGATGTGCAGAGCACTTAAGATGCCTCTCTAACTTGCAGACAGAGGTTTGTGCACAATATATGGCAGAGGTCATATTTTGCCAGAAGGCAAAGTCTACATTCCTGCCATTTTACTTAGAAAGCTAGAAGGAAAAGAAGAAAGGAATGTCTCTGTGGCTGGCATCTTGAGGGTATGAGACAGGATGTGAAATTCCTAGGGTTGCCCTAATCATAGCACAACTAACATTAGCATAGCACTCTATAATTTCGTATTTATTTACTTCTCATCAGCATCATGATAGAAATAAGTAGAACAGGTATTATCCCACTTTGTATATGAGAAAAGCAATAATTAGAGCAGCTGATTTGCCCAAAATCACACAGTTAATAGTTGGCAGAGCCAAGAATTCTATCCAAGAGTTTGGATCTGCAATCCTAGTGTCATGCTGCCTTCCCGTGACAGCCGCCCTTGTCTCAGGCCCTACCCCAAGCCTGTGACAGCAGGACTAGCATCCGTCAGGACCGTGTCCTTGGTGATTCAGGGAGGGGAGCCAACAACCTTGCAACACTTTCCGCAGCTCATTTCCTCAACCTTCCACTTTGTTTTTGGAGCATAAGTCTGGTGGACTTTAGCACTCTGATGGGGAACTTGACTTTCCAGAAATAATGCTTTCCCCCCATTATCCCTATAACATCTCCCTTTTTGTTTTCTGCATAGAATTTATCCTAATGTGCACCTTTTGTTTATGTATGTTTGTTTACTGTCCACCTACCCTATAGAATGTGAGGTGCCCGTGGGAACGTACTGTTACATGCCCAGGGCTTAGCACAGTGCCTGACACGTAGTAGGCATCCAAAAAATATTTGTTAAATGAATGACTGAATAAAAGGTGCTTGAAATGACTAGATTTCCCAATCAACACCAATGTTAACAGCACGGACTTTTGCAAGTGAGCCATTTTACTATGGATTTTATTTCCTTAAACAAACCCGTGCTCAAGGTAGTCATGGCATTTTGTAGTGTCAACCCAGAGTGTTGAATTGCACTGCCAGGAATAGCATATCATCTGCATTTAATTATACATTTACGGTATTATAAAGCATGGTTATCTCATTACAACTGGAGGCAAATTAAAAGGAATGCCAAATAGCACACTAGGGACCACTGTAGGGATATAGTCGAGACTTGAGAATAGCAGTGGTCGTATTTATGGTCTTTTTTCTGGGCTCAAGTACTGTCGTAATTTTTGATATTAACTCAACGAACCCTATAATTTTCCCAAACTTATATAAGCAAACCTTGGTAACTGGGTAAGAAAAAAACAACCCTATATTCAATGTAGCATGTATCTTATGCATTCAGCAAAGCTGAATCTCTCCTCTGCCCATAGACCATCTCTTGTAAAGCTCAGCAAAGCTTCAGGAAAAATCTCTAGCTTCTCTCAATGGCATCGAGTTCCTCTGTGCAGACACTGTGCAATGTCAGTCAATGTGCTTGTTAAATGGACCCAGTGTTTATGTTTGAGTTAGAACTGATGACACTGACATAAGTCAGTATTGCTCATCACTGTCCTTCGTCTGGTCCTCTGGATAGGAACTGCATGCATTTGCTTCCAGCAGGTTGGATGGACATCGGTGGTAAATAATAAATTATAAATATAGGTCACTGCTGATTGGCAGCAGCCACTAACAGCTCTAAACTTACTTCCAGAACATCTGAACCCATAACATCTCCTCCATTCATCCTTCCAGACAACTTCCCTTTCCCAATACGTTACTTTGTTTGTTTTGAAAGAATCCCACTCATCTCCCAATAGAGAAACACAAAATCTGACTTCATCTGCTGCCAGGAATATGATCCTTAATGCTGAGACACATTAGGGTATAGAGACAGGTTTTTGCTAAAAAAAATAAAATTTCTTTGGGCCCTTGAATTATAGGACTACATATTAATTTATGAATCAACAAAAATGAAATAATACGTTTGTCTTTTGAATCTTAGTAAGTTTCAGGGACAGAAGTTCAAGGTCATCCATCTAATCTAATAATCCAATAGCTCCCCATTACAGATGAGAAGAGAGACCCAGAGAAGTGAAACGGCTTGTCCAGGGTGGCGTGGTTGCTTAGACACAGAAATGGCATCTTTGTAATGTCCAAATCGATATGACCTGTGGATGCTAGAAAAGAGGATATGGCTGGGTTTGTAGATTTATTCACTGGGCGTAATGTTGCTAAAGTTTCTTCCTGAGTAGCCATCAGTGTTTGTGGAGCTTGGTTCACTTGACTCCAACCTGAAGCTTCCTGGAATTAAGACAGCCTCCTTGGGAGCCCTTGGTCTTCGTTGTCATCCTGGGACGTGGTTACCTTGGTGCATTCTTCGAGTCGCTGGGCTGGGGGGTGGGGGGAACAGTGGTGGCTGAGGAGGGGGTGGGGGAGGAAAATGAAGAGAGTGCAAGTCCTCTGTGGGCCAGGGAGAGCTGACTCTTAGCAGCAGAGGCTGCCTGTTCCTCATTCCAGCTGTTCCAGACACCAAGAGGAATCCCCTTGTTGTAACTCCTACTCTGCCTGACCCGGGAATAGGAATGGCTTAAAGGGAAATGCTTGCCTGTTACCTTCTAGAATAGCCTCCTTCTAGGTCAGGTTAATTGCAGAGCCTTCACCTGCTGGGCTGCGCTCTTGATTTCAAAAAGCGGCTGCTGTCTATGGAGGAAAAAAGTTTTTTTGGACACATCCCGGCATAATTTGGTTAAGTCCTGAGATCACTCTTGGGAATTTAATTTAAAAAACACTATGATTCATCTTATGATTAGACAATTACAATAAGAAATAAAAAGCTGTACTAGTCATTGTATTCACATGATAGATCACCAGAAACATTACATTTCAGTCTCCTCTTTAAGGCTCACTCTCATGTTTAGCTTTGCGGGCAGGGCCCCAGTGGAGTTTGGGGGAGGTGGGTCCACAGGGAAATTGAAGAGTGATGCTTCTGCACTTGTATTGGTTCGTGTAGGCAGGACTCTGGTCTCCTACTTCCTCGGAAGACTGTGCCCTCCATACTTTACGCTTCTGGAATGTTAGCTATTCCGTCTTTATTCACATCCGGAACCACTTTACAGCGCAATATGACACTGGGCTGAGCTGTATTGCTGACTGTCTGAAGTCTCTTTAAATATGAGCTTCTAATGACTTTGGTCAGAATTATCACCAGAGAGGTGAGAACCTAGCAATCAACAACTGTGTAAGTTGTCCTTAAACAGACAAACAAAAACAACTATTTCACCATCTAAAATGTAGCAACATTCTGAACTGTGATTGTTCTGAGAAGCAAAAAGCATGGTGACCACGTTGCCAATTAGTCTGTGTACATGAAAGGGCGAGAACTCACACGATTCCCACCAGCTAAGAACTTCCTAGGGCTACTTTGCTGGAGATGAATGTCTCAGTGTGATGAATCGCTCCAGGGGCACCCTTCCCCCGGTGGCAGGGCCTGGCCAGCCTTTGGTGGCCTGGGCTGATCTTAGCAGACATCTAATATCGGTGGGTTTTGAAGAGAAGGTGTAGCAAAATGGTTAAGACTGCCTGGAAACGAAATGTGGTTCCCACTGCCCATTAGATATAGGACTTGGACGCGTTGGTGCCTCCAATTTCTCACCCATTGTCCATAAAATAGGAACAATAATATCACTAACCTTAGAGAGATGTTGAAATAATTAAATATATTAATACATATTAAGCATTAGAATAATGCCTGGCACACAGTAAGTGCTCAGAAATGTTCTACTTACTATTAACGATAATTAGATCAAACTGTCTATCTAATAGCAATGTTGAAGAGGGAGCAAACCATAAAATTTTATCAATTTCTTGGCCTTCATGAAAACTGCTATGTAAGTGCAATGGAAAAGTCATTGATTTAGAAATTACTTCCAGCTGTGCTACCCTGGACTCATTACCTTACCTCCCTAGGATCCAATTTCTTATCTGTAAAATGAAGTGGTAAGTGGTAACATCCACCTCATAGGGCTGTTATGAGGATTAAATAACATCATACATGGGAAACATTGTGCCTAATACAGACTCATGGTTAATCTATATCACTTCCCTTCCCTTCCCCAGCCAAACTGAGGTAAGCTGAGAAAGAATGCAATGCTTTTGAGTCAGAGTTCTCCGAACAACAAGGGAAATTAATTATTAATCCAGTGAATGTTCATTGAGCACGTACAATGTGCCAGGCACTTGGGATACAATGGAGAATGGGCCCTGCTCTTCCAGAGCTTGCGTTGTGCTGGAAAGGTGAGCCTTGGTGGACGAGAGATCCTCATTTTCACATTCAGGAAGGTCCAGAGGAAACACTGGTGATTATTTCGTTGAAGAGAAGACCCAAGGAAATTTTGTTTGAGAAGGAAGTTGCCTTCGGATTCTTCTCTCTCCTTGAGTTGGTTTGCCAAGACGCATCCCACCACAGCGCCTGCGCTGGTTCTTCACTCTCCATGGAGAAAAGAGAAGTCCAAGGGAACTGCATGTCACTGATTTGGCTAATTCCACTGTCCCATCTGTCTTCATGGCTCAGGATCTTCAGTTGCAGTCCTGGAATTCTTTGGAACTTGAGACCAAATATTGGTTCTCAGTAAGAGCTTACTGGCCGACTTAGCAGAAATTTGGAAAGGTGACTGCATGCCATGGTGCTTTGTGGAGCTCAGAGTCATGAAATTTGTCCCTTGGGAGCTTAACATTGTACCTCATCAAAGCTACCTCTAACCAAATGAAGAATTTATAAGAAGAAAAACTGTAATCTGTGGAAGGGAGGCACGTGATGGAGTGGAAGAAGGATGAGCTTGGAACTGGACCGGCCTGGAACCAGAAAAGGAAAGTGGTTATTTCTGGAATCATAAATACCTTGGTTCTATCATCTCACTAGCTGATGTTACTGAACCATTCTGTGCCTCAGTTTCTCAATCTGCAACATGGGGATAATAGCTTTAAAAACTTCATATGGTTGAGTCTAATTTGGGTTCACCTGAAAATGCTCTGGGGGAGAGAAAGAAGGTGCTGTTCCAAGACCATCCGGGGCGTGACAGGTGGGGAGACTGCCATAGGCAGCAAAATGGCAAGAAAAACGTGCCATGTGTTTACTAAGTATGTCCACTATGTTCTCTCCTTTGAGCTGGGGAAAGAAGAGAGATGGGGGGAAGAAACGTTAATTGAGTATTTGACTGCCAGCCACTTTCCACACATTATTTAATTAAATTTTCACAAAATCCTTAAGAGGTGGTAGCTTACATGATCTATAGTTTGCAGATGAGGAAACAAATAGAGACTCCAAAAGTTTACAGACAATAAATGACAGAGCTAAAACTCAAACTCCAAAAAATTTCCAAAAACCATTCTCTGCCCACTCTTCAAAAGATGAACAAGACCTGCAAAGACAAATCTTTTTTCCACGGAGCTCACGGTCTAGTATAGCAGGAGAACACTGTCACTGTGTAGACGGCATGGCTTTCATAATTACACACTCTGCTGTGCAAATGGAGCTTTCTTCCTTATATTTGAATTTACCTTAACTCAGCTTCCACCAACGGGAAAAATTTTAATCTTACCTGTGTAAGGTAAACACAGTCACTTCTACTATTTTTCTCCCTCAATTTTTTTTGGATAAATATTCAGCCAGTTTGGGATTTTTCCTCCTCTTCCTTAATCTAGAGGTGGTCTACGTTCCATGCACTTGAATAATTTTCCTGTACGTTTTGTGTGGCAGTTCTCTGGTCTTACCTTTGCTGCGGAAAAATTCATACACCTCTATACCCACTGCCCTGTGCTGATTGTCATGGTACCATCATGGTTCAAGCCCCACCCTGCCATGGCGATGAGACGTCTCCTTCATGACACTCATGTGAATGTCCTTTTCTCATTAGGCTTTCCAACATGTTGCAATTTTTCAGGACAATATTGGATTCATCACCTAAGATAGTTGATAATTGGGAGTATAAACAAACTATCAGCCCCTAAGTTGTGACTCTGGGCTTTACCTGAAAAACAGAGAGCTCTCCATATGCCTACTTTGAAAAGTCACGTTACTCTCCTACCACACTTAATGAACAGCATTAAGACTCTCCTGTTCTCCCCCAACTCCCCAGTGTCTTGAAGTGGAGGACTTTGAGTGTTTAGCACATAGCTCAGAGCCTGGTAGACAGTGGGTGCTCAATAAATGTCTACTTTAAAACAATGTAATAGGAATTCATAAACACTGAAAAAATACTTAGGAACCAAAGACAGGTCTTCCTGGCTGAAGAGTAGGAAGTGATAGCCACAGTTCTTCCTTGAAGATCTTATCTGTCCTTAGCCCATCTCAAAGGAGAAAATATAGGGGTGTGGCTGAGGAAGAAAGTTAAGGTCGTATGGGTGGTTAACTGGGGGGAGAAACAGGGAGACACGTACTAGGCACTGACTGTGTGTGAGATCCGATGCCAGCCTATCTGAGCCAGCTCCGTGAGGAAGGCTTTGCCTGTGCTGATCGTCATGATGAAAAAAATATGGCAGAGAATTTTTTATTCTCTTTTAGTCCAGACGAAATGGTTTTGGACTTCTTTTCAAATTCCTTTTACTAAACCTCAAGGGAAAACATAATGACAAACTATTTCACTTACATAAGGATATAGATTTTCCAGAATGTAGGTGTCGAATCCAAATTTGGATGAGATCTAGCTACAAGCTGGCTTTAACATGAATATTTCCAAGCTACTGCACTTTGAAACAAACTCACCAAATCCTGTAGCCCAAAGGGTTAATTCTGGCTAGTTTTTTTTTCTGGAGAAGTGTGACTTTGGTAAGAAAGGATGTCCGAGAGTTTGCGTGAGCAACTATGCCTAAACATTAAGCAAGGACCAGGTAGAAATTCTAGGAAAAAGGAGAAAGGAATAATAATTATTAGTTCCCTATTAAGTACAGGGCATCTAAACACATTGACTATCACACTAGAAAAAAATTTCCCTGGGGCCACAATGTTCTATTACAACAAATGATCCTTTCTAATTTGTTATTTTTTGTTTTCTGTGCATGCGTTATGTGCAACGCAATCCATGTTTTTAGAATTAAATTGTCAATATTGATTGTAACAGTAAGAACATCAACAAGTAAGATTTTCAAGAACCAACTGCAGGGTTTTGCTTCACGAGGCCCCGGACTCTAAACTAGCCTGAGTTAAGTGCAACTCACACGGCTGTCAGTGTGTCGAATCATGTTATGCTTACAATTTTATAAGATGGAGGTTATTATATCCATTTTATAGCTCGGGAAAATATGGCTCAGAGAGTTCAGAAAACATGTTTGGTTAGTAAGTGACAGAGCCAGGTTTTGTTCCTGTTTAGAGGGTTTGACTTGCTGAGGGTCATAGCAAAGGCCTGGATCCTGAGTTGGAAGGGCAGGCTTGGTGTCAGGAGGCCAGTTGGGCAGAAAGCACAGCAGGGAATGTGGCCAGAGCAGACCTCAATAGCCAGTACCAGAAGCTGTGTGTAGATGAAGCCTGCTGGAAGGATTTGGACTAAGCACAAGGAAAAGGGCAGAATCCAGACTTTATCAGCTTGGAAAAGAGTGTTTCCAGGCTTGGACCCTCCGTGGCAGTATCTATTGCACTGAGTACATAGATCCTGGGGCAGGGCCTGTCTGCCTCCTGCCTGGGTTTGAAGCTGTTTTCTTGGTGTGTGCAGAGGCAGGTGTCCGCAGATGCTGCTCCTCTGAGGAGGCCTCACACTTTCCCTGGTGATGCAAAAAACAAGCTTAATAAAATGTGGTGGCTTTAGTATCAGAAATGGAAATTTGGGTCAAAGCTTGTTTCTAAGACAGGAAGCAGGAATGTGGAGGTCAAAGGTCAGGGAAGGTCCACAAATCTGCCTAACAATAAGGTGATAAGAAGGAATGAGGTCAGTGACAGGACCCTTGTCCTGGACTTGGAATTTTCCTGGGAGTTCAATGCGGGTGGGGTGTGGGATATAATTCACCTGTCAGGTGGTTTACAAAAGGGGACATGTATACCCTGGATTCGGGAGGTCTTCTTAGTACCACTAGTAAAAGCCAGTGACTCCTGTTGTTTCTCAAGTGTTGGTGGCTAAATGAAATGATCTACCAGCTTCAGTGTGAACTGGTTATAGTGCGGTGGACAGTGTCGTGATGCCGATCATCCCCTCTGGAAATGCAGTTGTAGAAAAGAAAAGGTTCTGAGTCCAGATGCGGAAGGGAGGTTCTCTTCATTCTTTCTTGTTGACATGGCAGAGCCTGTAATTTGAGAGTGACCTGGTTCTTATAAAAGTCTAAGTTCCCCAATTTTGCCCAAGGCTGCTCCTAAATTTTCTCCTTTGAGAAATGAGGCGGTGCTACCTCTTCCTGCACCCAGTGAGCAGGTATCACAGAGGAAGCCCACCCACTAGGTCAGCTTTGAAAGCCACAGTGCATCATCCCCCAACAGAAGACCCGGCACGTTCTGCATTTAGTGATGTCAGCACGAGCCTTCCTTTCATGGCGGCAGAGCCAAGAAGAACATACGTTGGCCTGAGGGTGGGATTTTCAATTTTCTACAAAACATCCAATTCATATCCCATGATCCAGTTTCTTTCTGATCCCTGGGCTGGCGTGTTGATATTGGTTTGCCTGGAGGAACGGTGCGCTCCTCGGGTGGCGTTTAGAACCACCGGCTGCCTTATTGAATACCAACCGGAGCCGCGAGTCACTGTTCTGCTCTTTTACACATCTACCACCACCGTCAGGTTTTATTAACAGGGGAGACAGCTTTCTAATGAAATATGGCCCTTAACTTCCTTTTATATTTGGTAATATCCTGAACTCTTTATCCAAATGAAGCATAAAGCACTTACAATTGTGTTTTGCCATTGCACTGACCGAGGAATATATTCATTTGCAGTAACATGGGATTCAATGGAGTGGAAAATAAGCTCTGAAAATTGCTCTTGCCACGAAATTGTATCAATAAATAGGAAAAGCCCATTTAGATTTCACTGACCAATCTCCCCCCCCGTGACAGAAATTAACATGGCCAAGCGGTGTGTGTTGAAGGGAGGAAGCAGGAAGCTCCAAGGCTGAGCCGGCTGTGTGCCAAGGCCTGCCCGGTGCGGCTGACTGACCGTACTGTCCACAGGGCCAGCTGCAGGTAGCTTTGTGGGGGGTAGGGGGCGGGGGGAGAAGCGTGCAGGAGGCAAAGCCTCGGGGGGCAAAGCAGGAGGAGAGGTGCCGGAGCACCCACCTGCCGGCCACCGACCTCTCTTACCATTGCATCTCTGAGTCTGCGAGAATAAACCCTTTCCCCAAAGGCGTCCCGCCCAAGTTAAGAAAATGAAAAGCAGGTTTTATATCGTGCTTCTTTGAGTCGGCGTGGCTTCTGGCTATTAATTTCAATATATTATATTCTCATAAAAAAATTCCTAACAGACACATCCAAAAACAAACACATGGTCGATCTGTGGTTTATCCATGTGGAGATGAATAAAACATCAAGTTCAGGTGTAAAGGAGTAAATTATGGTGTTAAAAATGTGTGGAAAACACAAAGACTTGTGATCAATGATATGGAAGTAAAGTTAAACTACGAGTCAGAACCGACAGTTTCTGCATGATTTGGGGCCAACTGTAGCATCTCTGAACTTGGTTGCCATATTTGTAAAATGGGTCTAACAATGGCTATAGTGTTTGCTGCTCAGGGTTGTTGCAATTAAATGAGATTGTGTGTGTGAAAGTCACTGTGATGACCTGTAAGCATGTAAGGCACTGTCATTATTCTCCGCCATCAGCACTGATGCTGGATAACAATAATCACAAAGGCAAATTACACCCCTAAGAACTACTGTGTGCCACGAGAGGCAGAATGACGCAGTGAAAGAGGGTGAATCTGGAACTCCGGGGAGCGGGACCCAAGTGCTGAGTGTGCTGGGGAAGCTAACTTAACCCCTCTGCTCTTCACATCTATAAAGTGAGATGGCTGCACTGGACCATCTCCAAAATTCCTTCCCAGCACCAAATTTTGTGTCTTTGATCAAACAGGCATCATAATAAAAACCAAGATCATGAGCTAGGAATGAAAGAGCATGTTTTGTCATTTCTAAAACGAGGAGATCACAATTCTCTTGTGATTGAATGTTAAAGGACATGGTCATGGAGGAAATTTTGGAATTGTTTTTGGAGAGCTATACTCTGGGGTAAATTTGTCTTGAGCCAGAATCACAGTATTTGTGCTATTATCTGAAATCTTTAGATTTCTCTTTTTACCTCCCTTTCGAATCATCTGTCCAATGTCAGTGAAGCCTGCTAAAGGTGGTAGACTCCTTTCCTTTCCAGATGCCCACTGAGAGTC
Organism: Indri indri; assembly: GCA_004363605.1. NCBI lineage: Eukaryota > Metazoa > Chordata > Mammalia > Primates > Indriidae > Indri > Indri indri. Next base: position 85,054 of record RJWJ010000438.1, on the reverse strand, counting down.
TTAAGTCTTGGCAAAGATGCAAAAACCCTGTTTGCACATAGCCATTGCCACCCTGGCAGAGGCTGGCTCTATTCCTCCTCTCCTTGCCAATAGAGGTGCCTTGGGGACCTTCTCTTAGTCTGGACATGCACAATAAAAACCAGGAGAGCATCCCTGGCCTCTTGCTTGTTGGCTAAGCCCCTTCCCAGCTCTCTAAATGGTTGTCAGGAGGCCCTGACAAGTGATAAGTCCATGCGGCGCTCAGCATGGCAGTGCAGGGCCATGTTCTCCTCTGTGTGCGCTTGTCAGACTGCCCCTTCTGCCCTGCGAGGCTTCAGCTGCCTTCGTTAGTCAGAGTGTAGCAGATGATCACACAGCCTCAGAGCAGGTGGAACAGGGAGGAAACATAGACTTGTAGTCTGTGTCCCATTAGCAAAGTGAGTAAACCGGAGTCTGTGCTGTGTTCTGTGGCTCCAATTAGCTGCCAGTTATTCTCCTGGAGAAAGTATAACTCCTCCCTCAAACTTTGGGAAAAGTTTGTCAATGCAGAGTCAATGGTGCTCAGCCAGTGTAGCGGTGAGGATTGAGACTCTGCCTTTGGCTGCCTTGATGAAACACCCGTGCTATCTCTGGAGGCCAGCCAATATTATTTTGGATTAATGAATAACGTAAGAAAGCATTCTCTCTGTAAAATCTCAGATAACACAGACACACAAAAGCTCATGTACCACCACTCATCAATGCTGTAACCCTCCCCAGAGAAGAACACCATCATCCATTTGTGTTTCAGTGAACCTAGAGCTTCAGTAACAAGGTGATGAATGGGAGCTCAGCTGTGGAGTCATCGGGCATCTCCCTGCAGGGTTCTCTAGGAGACCCTCCTGCCATCACCCCACAACTCCCTCCTCGAAATGTGTAAGAAAGGAAGTGGAGTTGGGATTTGTTGGTTTAGGAAAAGAGTACTGTGGGTTTTCCCTTCCATCTTCTTGGGGAATTACAAGAGGTGCTTTAGCCTAATGAGGAAGGCTCCAAGAGAACCGCTTTTGTATTTTGGGAGTAGTCTTCAAGAAGGGGCAACTGGCCTTTAACTCACTACTTAGACATCTGCTTACAGCGTGGACTTGCTGGTCCTCACGTAGCACCTATTTGAGCAGGGCGCAAATAGAATGAGGCGGAGCAGAATGAAGCAGCCGTACCTTGCTTGGTTTGGGGAGCATAGAGGAGATTCCTGTGCCCCAGGTGGACATGGAGGAAGGTAGCAAGAGGGCTCTCGCTATCGCCTGAGCAAGATGGCCGACTTCCAGAAGAGGAGACCCTGTCAGCAAGAGAATGGGGTTTTCAACCACGGGGGAGGTGGGTCAGAAGAGATCAAATCACAGCCTTTTATCTGTTTCAGAAAGAACTGACTCATGTTTCTGAGGAAAGGTGTCTGCTAACTTAGTGGCATCAGGGCAGACAGTGTCAGCCAAGAGAGAACCCCCAGAGCACAGAGGCCCCAGTTGTACCTCTCTACTCCCGTACAATGGAGGAGAGAGATGGCGAAGGGGGGAGGAGAGGAAACAAAGGGGCAGACCCCCCCCCCTATAAATCCCTCCGGCCAGGGGTGGGTGGACTGGCTGGGGAGGGAGGGCATACGACTGATTCTTTACACTGGGATAAATGGATGGGACGAAACTGGAGTGCTTGATATGTGAAGGTGATCAAAGGCTGTGGGATCTGTCCTGCATATCATTAAAGGTCTGGAACGGGAGATGCAACATAGTTAAAGGCAGTGAGTGAGGAAAAAAAAATCAATTTCTTATTTTTATCTCAATGAATCAGACTTTTCAATAAACTAGTTAGGTACAGAAAGATAAAGTGTCATTTGTGTTTTTTAACATTAATAATGTCATAATGCATATATCATACTGTGGCTTGCTTTTCTCAGTAATACATCTCAGAGATCTTTGCATGCCAATATGCTTGGATTTTGATGTTATTTATGACTGCTGCACAGTCTTCCACAGTGCTGCATACCTAGAGCTTATTTAGCCTTTCTGACGATGGGTTTCCAACTGCCGTGCACAGCACAGACTATGAGAGAGGGCGAGGTCTGCCATAGATGTCTGAAGTCGGGCCAGGACTTCTGGACTGACTAAATGCTCGTCCAGGATTTCTCAATCCCTGGTGCTCTCTAAGGCTGGGCTCTAAGGACACAGAGGTGGGAGGAAGTTGCCGAACAGAATGCCGAGAGAGATAGAATTGTCTTCTTCTCCTCCTCATCCTCCCAGTTACTGTTCCTCAAAACCCCCGTGTTACAGAGGTAACAATGAAGCCAGTGATTTTGGGTCAACACTCTGTTTTCTCACCTACAAATTAGAGTAAATTCATTCTTTCTCCTCTAAAACTTGGATTTTGTAGAAATTAACCAATAATGTCAGAAAAATACTTTGAAAATCTTGAACTGGACCAGATTTATTATGAACTCAATGGCTTATTAAAATAAATTTCCAAAGCAGGTAGATATAATGTTTCATATACATTTGTCAGATGCATATATGCTAACCTTTAATTTATGTTTTAAAGTAATACCTGCTCATTGCCAAGTAATTACCAAACAGATATATGGGTATCCAAATACCTATATGCAAAATTAAATAGACAATGCTGAGTGCAGAGTATAGTAATGATCTCACATTTTGTAGGACTCTAGTCATCATGGTCAAACATCCATAAACACATCTTAAAATTTACCGAGTTCTCCCTCCTGTTCCTAAAAGTTTTGTTTTTTATTGTCTTCTTTACAGCCTCCCTCATGACACTTTAAAATGAGAGTGTCAGACTTTCACTCCATGGAACTATCTCTAAAATATCTCTTCTCTTCTGTTTTCTCCCAAGAGTAGAAGAATCTGGATTGTCCTTTCTCCCTCTATGAGTAGGGGTAAGTTTTTATTGATTTTCCCATTGTTTTGAGTATTTGGTTCTGTCTACCTTCCAAAATCTTAGTGTTAAATTTTTAGCAATAAGTACATTATTATTCTCATACACTGACCCAGGTTGGCTGACAGCATAAGCGTGTGTTCCTAGTCAACATTAGGAAGCACGGCTGCTCCAGACACATTCTCCCAATTTATAATTCTATTTTAAGCTCTCATTTGCGGGTGTCAGTCAAGTGCCACAGGCTGGCCACTGGGTATAGACACAGGTGAAGAAAAGCCTGATTCCTCCTGAAAACTTAACCCTCAGATGAGCCACCTGCCAGTGATTTTTTTTTTTTTTTTTTTACTCAGAAGAAAAATAAACATACATTACTTGGAATGTCTGACAATTTTTTATTAGAAGGATTTATAGAATCGCAAAACCAGAAGAGAACTAAGAGCCCACAGAGGCCATTCCCCTGCCTTTAGGCAGGTCAACAATTGGCTTCCTAAGTAGATTGGCTCTCTTCTCTTTTTATAGCTTTTCAGAATAAGAGATTATATTGCTCATTCTGGACAAGTCATTCCAATATTTAATAATCCTCACATTTTTCTCACTAAGAAGTAGAGTTGGAAATTGTTCGCTTCTCATCTGGCCAAGTCTCGGCATCTGCGGGTGAGCTAATTTTCTACATTTGAAGACGTTATCTTTGTTGACACAAATAAGTTTGTGTTTTTATTCATGTCCTTTTAGTGTCTTTTGTTCCATACTCTCTCCAAGCATCTGGGGTCAGGTCTGGAAGGGCTACCTCTGCCACTTTCCCACGGACAGAGCAGGCCAAATGCTAAGAGGACCTTTAGGATTTCTTTAACAATAGGTGTGCATAGAAAAGAGAGAAGACAGATGGCTTCCTTTGTACCTGATAGATTCCCACTGACTGAGCATCTGCGAGAGGAATGGGAGGTGTTTACTCTGAGATTCTGTTTGTATCAGTGGAAAATCAAATGTAAATTTTGGAACAGTGTCCGCAGAGGTGAAGGCAGAAGGCTCTCCAAACCTGTTGCCTTAGTCGGCCATCTAGCTGCCATTTCCCCAACTGCTCCACATTTGGCAGAGCTCGCTTTATCGTCACACCCTTTGCAGTGATTCCTGCCACCCAAAGCTAGTCAGGCCAATAAGTCATCCTGGCAGGGCCACATGACCTATGTCCTGAGGGGGAGGGATGTGCCACAGCTCAGGATGTATCTTTTCCTTTGATGGTTTAGCTCCTTACCTTGTCCGTCCTGGGGGAAGCAATCCTAGAATTGATATATGATCAGTGATTACAGGTAGCGGTGGATTAACAACTCAGATTCCAGCTCTTACAAAAGCAAAAATATGCATTATTAGTATTAAGGATGCTTGTATCCTCTAGTCTAGATTTCTTCCCAATATCAGGGTAACAGGTTAGAGAACAAGTAATTCGAAGTTGCTCAGAGAGCTCAGAACAAAAAGAAGTGTTACAAGAAATGTCACAAAGTCCACAAAAGACCAGAATTTTTTAAATTGAGTATATTCCTACTGAGCCATTATTATGTGCTATGCAAGAAAGACGTCTTATCTATCTTTAAGAGCCTTGTCAGAGAGGACCTTTATAGTGTGTGACATGTAGTGCTAAATAATGCTACGAGGAGATGTTCCAGATCAGGCGATGTCTGAGTGGAGTCCTCAGAGATGAGTGGGATCCAGTTAGGCGACAGAGGAGAGGAAAGGCTGGCGCAGAGAGAGACACAAGAGTGAGCAGCATCTCCAGGGACCGAAAGTAGCTGTCCGGGATGGTGCAAGGAGAGTTAGCCTGAAGGCAATAACGAATTGTTGTGGGACAAGGGGACCATCACATTTGTGGTTTTAGGTCATTTGGGCAGTGAGGGAAGAGGTTTGAAGAAGGATGAATTGATGGAGACAAAGTTGGAGGCAGAGAGACCCTTTAGAAGATTGTTGAAATAATTCATAAAATTGACTGTGGCGGCTTGAACTCAGGTAGTAGCATTGGGCATGGAGAGGTAGGGATGAGTTTGAACCTTACCATAGGGGAGGAATGAACAGAATTTGATTGATTGGCTGTAGCAGTTAAGAGAGAAGGGGCCAAGGGAGACAAAACTCCAAGTTTTGTCCACTGAGGAAAAGGCACTGAGTTCAGCTTTAGATTTATGAATTGTGAGATGTCTGTGAGATATCCAAGTGGCAATGCCCAACATTGGACTGGAGCTTGATTTGAGAGTCATCAGCAGATATATGTAAATGAAACCATAAGAGTAGGTGAATTTGCCCAGAAAATGTGCAAAGAACATATACACACTACCCTTGCTTTAGCCTGACATGTAGGTATTCAAGTATTAAATGCAGTGTTCAACATTTACAATGGCATTTCTCTTGGGCAGTGGTGGACACACACTTACACCCTGCTCTGCTTTCTGGACTCTACAAACTCCCCCTTCTGTTATTACAAGCTCATCAACATTTCATGATCCATTTTAGTTTGCAGGGTGATGTGGACAAATGTCTCTTTTCTGATGGCATAAATAGCTGTCTTAATTTGGGTATCAGCTATGCTCATGCACCAAAGTAAAATGAGACTGAAGAAAAGCTGTTTCACTATACGTTGATTCCTCTGAGGCAGCTTCACTGAGTGACAGTTTCCTGCCTTGTTACCAGATGTGGAGGCGGATTGTTTTACTTTTCACTCTGTTCCTTGACTGCCAGAACTGGATTCTGAAACCTCTGTCACTGTGGTTTCCATGGATTATATACACCTGTTCATCCCTGACCGCTCGTGAATTGTTGTGCATGTTTATAGAAACGGGCGTGGGAAGAAGGAGGGACTTTCAAAACTGGATTTCCTAAAGCTGACAAAAGAGTAAATATTTTTAGATTTTCAAAAATACAATTCAGAGCAGCAAACGCGTGCATCTTGGTGTTCCGAGCGGTTGGAATGTTCTAAATGAGGAAGCACTTGGGCAGCATCTGTGCCTGTCTCTTGGCCACATCTCTGATTCCCTTTGAGGCGCTGAGAAGCAAGATGACTCTGAGCACCAATTGCTCATAAATTTCTTCTTCTCTTCTGAAATAAATTAGAGCTAGCAGGTCTCCCAATGTGCAGATGCTGCCTTGTTGAGTCAAAGAACATTCCAAGTAGAAGCATTTGCATTCTGGGGATGAGCTCCTGCACTTCTAAAATGGGACTCTGTGGAGAAGCCAGACATGCTTCCCAAATCTTTTAGGATGGATGGGATGTGATTCCAAGCCCATCTTTATGCTATTTCATTTGCGCTTGATTTGAGACCCTCTGGGAGACACATGCTCATATATGAGAGGTGAGTCTTTGCCCAGATTGTCTGTCTGGACCACTGTGACGGTTCTCTGCCTTCTTTCACTAGGGAAGACTGGACCCAGCTCTGCCTGCACACATGGGGGATGCGGAGGCAGGATGGAGCTGATGATGGGAGCTGCGCTTTTGTGACTCACCCGGCTGGTCTGACTTTGGAGACATGGCTTCTGTACTAATAAAAAATGCTGCCAGTCAGAGTGTCACATTGAAGTGTGCAGTACACTGTGTCCAGAATATTCTTTATTTAGATGGGTAAAGTGTCAGAAGAAAGCAAGACCTGAGTCCCGTGGGCAGATGAACTCAGAGAGAGGTACTGGACTGGAGGCAGGTCAGTGGGGGAAAAAGAGCATTTCCCAGGTAGACATGTGGCAGCCAGGATGGGTTCTGGAGAGGGACATATGAATTCAAAAGGGAGGACATATAAATTTATTTTGGAGTTCAGAGGGGTGCTGGAAACAGAAATTAAAAGATTGTAAAAACGACTTAAAGTTTTTGTAATTGTCTGGTTTTGTATTTGCACTCAAGCAGTTCACTGCATAGGTTAAGAAATGGCTGATTCCTTGAAAGCAAAGTAGAGGCTGATTAATCTGGAAACAGCAGCCCAGCACTGATGGCGGCAGAGGTTCCAGTGAAGACGGCAGGCGGCTTTCCAGACGCTGGCATTGCCAGGGGCATTGTTGGTGTGTGTCTGCATGGATTCTTGTGTAAGTTAGAGTAACAGTGGGTAGCTGCAGTGATCTGAGGGCTAGAAGCAGTCCCAGTGAATAACTGTCTTTCCTGACATCATTCCCAGGCTCTTACAGCCTGGGAGATTATTTTTCACTTTGGGTTATATGCACTGCTATGGCAGAGTATATTTCAGATGCAGTTTCTCTCTCTCTCTCTCTCTCTCTCTCTCTCTCTCTCTCCCCCTCCCTTTCTCTCCACCGCCTCCCCCCCACCACACACACCCCTGGATGTCACATGGCTCTTTATGGAGGCTATAATGACTTCTCTGGATGATCCAGAATTTTGCTTGTATAGGCCATCCCGGAGCATGATGGGAAGAGAACAGGCCTGCCTTGGAAAAGACTGTGGCCAGATAAATAGGAGGAAGGGTTCTGGAGCACTCTTGGGCCTGGTGGAACCAGCTGACCAGAGGTCAGCTTGGGTGGGCAGAGCAGCTGTGTGGACCAGGACAGTTAGAATACAACATCACCCTGCGTGCTAGAGTCAGAAATGGTAGGAAAAACTGCTATGAGTCCTTTGCCCCTGAACCCCCTGAACCACATCCAGTGATGTTTGACCACAGCCCTCTAGGGAAGGCAGGCAATACTCTGTCTTAAGTTAGGTTTCCTAGAAGCAGAGCCTGTGTCATAGACATGAGTGCACAGGATTTATAGAGGGGTGCTCTCCAAGGAAAAGGGGGGTGAGAGAAGGAGGGTAGGGGAAAGAGCTAAGTCAGCGTTTAGTCTCTGCTTAATCCCATAGGAGCTCAGGAACATAAACTGCCCCCAGGGTAGGGGTGGGCATGGCTTAACCTCTGGGGTGAGGTGACTTCTCTTTAGCTAAGAGCAGTTCTCCAGAGAGGATCTAGCCAACACTCAGAGCTGCTGGGAGATGGGTACTCTAACCAAGGAAAGAGGATCTAGGAGGAGAATGCTGTTGACTCCACCCTTTATTTTGCAAATGGGGTAACTGGGACTCAAAGACAAGCCTCACTCCAGCTAGGGAACCAGTCAGTGGCAAAGCATGGACTCGCGGTTCGTGAGCAAAGATCACAACACGGAAGCGGATTGGTATTTGCCGTATACGAGTATGTCTGTGCATGTGACCCTGGGTCCATTGGTAGTGTTGGGACCCCAAACGGAAATTGAAGCCTTATGTGAATTGTGGCTCTGGCCAAAGCCAGCACAGGGGTGAAGATTATTTTGTATTGTTGGGACACAATTCTCCATGGATCTCTTGTGTTTCCCTATGCCTTGTGAAAAAAGACACTGATTGCCTTTATTCCTATCTATTCAGTGATAATTATTCAGCCAACAGACTCAGAAGATAGAGATAGTGTTTTTTTCTGCAGTGAGGGTGGGCATGCTTCCTGTCTATTACGTAGGCTGTGGGTTCCCTCAGCTCAGCTTTCCTTTCCTGTAACATAACACACCGAGTGTGCAGGTGTCAGCTGCCTCTGTAACATTGCCTGGGATGGGGCACAGGGAACTGGGCTAAAAATGATGCTTCTCTAGCTGCTGCTATTGCTGTAATAAAATGTCCTTTGTTTCTGACCCAGGTGTCCAATGCCCTTTGCCAGTATCCTGGAAATTGGGCGATAACTTGTGAGTATGCAAGAAGGGTAAAAAATCTTAGACCCATCACAGTTTCTGACCCAAATATTACCACTTCTGGTTTTAGGAAAGGAAATTTAACTCTGGGATTGGTGATTTGAATTTCTAGAAATGCTTTAGTAGCGCCCCCTGCACAGAAAATCTTTAGAATTTTTTCCACCTAAAATGAAGAATTTATTTCTGTGCCACACAATGGTATGTCTGGGATATGCTTTTAAGGCAATTGTTTGCTCTCACAGGGATGAAGAGCCTCTTCATTAGATTAATCAGTCAGCTGAGTGCAATTAGGTAGATGGCATTAGTGGTCCCAGTGCTTCAGCCCGTTGCTCAATGGGCTGTCAGCAGATGTAACTCAAACAGAGCCTTGCAGACGCTTGCACACTTGGGCGTGCAATCGCACCTCTGCCACCGCCATGCAAAGAGCAAGCTGGGTTACTCTGCTGCTCCCAGGATGATGGTGAAAGTTACATGGAAGATGCACATCCCCAGCCTTGCTCAGCCCAGGTCGGTGAACTCCAGCCGGCCATGGACAGGTGAGGCATCCAAGCCAAGACCAGCCAAATAACTCTGTGAAGCCCAGCCCAAATCAGTCAGTCCACAAACTTGTTGGGTAAGTAAACGCTTATGATTGTTTTAAGCTATTAATTTTGGGGGTAGTTTGTTACACAGCAGAAGCTGACTGCCATAACTTCCCATGTTACCTTCCATTTTCATTTTCTTGGACTGGGGAGAAGTGCTCAGAGTCAGCTGCTGCAGCCTCAAACTTCACGTCTCAACTCTCGGAGCTACTAACTCCAGTTTTATGTGCTCAGGCTAGGAGGTTGCCTGCCTGCCTGCCAGCCTTTCTTTCTTCCCTCCCTCCTTCCTTCCTCCTCCTCTTTCATCTGTTGGTTAATTTGCTAAAGATTAATCAGCTCCCACAATAGGTGCTGGGGATACAAAGATTAAAAACTCAAACTAATGAGGGCACACATGCAGAAAAATGTTACAGTAGATATTATTGCTAACGGAAGTGTGTGCAGTCCGATTAGAACACAGACGACCAATGGGTGCCCCTGAGCGCTGGGCTTGGGGAGCTGCCCTGAGGAGGTGCGGTTCCGGGAGTGCCGAGAGGACACAGCCGCAGGTATTCCCAGCTCTCCTGCTCGTGCATTCAACACGGATTTTCCCACTCAGGAAACATATTTTGACTACCTACTCTGTGCTTTGCTAGGCAAGGGGGATAGAGATACCAATTAGCTTCAGTTGTTCAAGGAGTTTATACTTTCAGCTTAATTCTAGTGGCTTGATGTTTCCTCCATTTTTAAAAAAAATTTCAGAGTATTACAGGGGTACAAACACTTTGGTTACATAGATCACCTTTGCACTGCCTGAGTCAGTGCTACAAGTGTGCTCATCCTTCAGACAGTGCCCACTGCACTGGTTAGGTGTGAATATACCCATTCCCTCTTCCCCCCACCCCACCTGCCTGACACACGATGAATGTTATTTCCATGTATGCACGTAAGTGTTGATCTATTAGTACCAATTTAATGGTGAGTACATGTGGTGCTTGTTTTTCCGTTCTTATGCTACTTCACTTAGAAGAATGGGCTCCAGCTCCATCCAAGAGATAGTTCACCATTTTTTGTGGCTGAGGAGTACTCCATGGTACACATATACCACATTTTATTAATCCACTCATGTATTGATGGGCACTGGGTTATTTCCACATCTTTGCAATTGTGAATTGTGCTGCTATAAACATTCGAATGCAGATGTCTTTTTTTATAGAATGCCTTTTTTTCCTTTGGGTAGATGCCCAGTAGTGGGATTGCTGGATCAAATGGTAGTTCTACTTTTAGTTCTTTGAGGTGTCTCCATACTACTTTCCACAGAGGTCACACTAGTTTGCAGTCCCACCAGCAGTGTATGAGTGCTCCTGTCTCTCTGCATCCACGCCAACATTTATTGTTTCGGGACTTTTTGATAAAAGCCATTCTCACTGGAGTTAAGTGATATCTCACTGTGGTTTTGATTTGCATTTTCCTGATGATTAGAGATGTTGAGCATTTTTTATATGATTCTTGGCAATTAGTCATCTTCTTTTGAAAAACAATTATCTCTGAGAAGAGTTCCACTTTAACCTGATATCAATATTGTATTATAAATCAATTTCCCTTCCTTCCATCCATCCATTCGTCCTTCCTAACTTCCATTTGTTGACAGAAAGGGTCAGACTAGATTGTTGCTAGATGTTCTGTCCATACTGGGGTGAGACAGTCTCAAGGACTAGATAGATTAACTAAGTCTCAGTAGTAACCAGGAAAGGTCTTTATTGTCGACTAGAAGACCTGTTTTTAAGTCCTTTCCTTTCAGAATGATCAAGATGATAAAAATACACTACACTCTGTCTTATCAAATTGGTCCCTATAACCAAGGAAGTGGCCCTCATTCCTAGCCCTGAGATGCTATGTGATGGTGTCTCGAGGACTCATTGTCATGCTAGCCTGTTCCTTGGGCGGTATGTGTAACCTCAGCTCAAGGGTTACTCGTTAACATGCTCTGTGCCCATTAGCGAGGTCACCAGAGGCTGTATCAACACCAGCTATTCCCAAATTTCCTATCCTGCCTCAGCCAACAGCTGACTCCAACACATTATGTGCCTTATTTGTTAGTGTTTGAAGGAATAATTATGTCATATGTACAGATTATCTAATTTCATTCAGCTGTAAATGATAGAACTCCTTTAAACAAACAAACAAACAAACAAACAAAGGTTTATTGACTTACACAACTAAATCATGAAATGATAGTGCTGGCCTTAGGAGCACCTGGAACTAGAGCTGCCATATGCATTTGCACAGTGTATGCACTGCACAGGCGCCCAGCCCAGAGAGCAGGTAGGAGCTGAAATCCAGCCCTTGCTCTATTCCACAAGCTGTGATCTTTGGCATAAGATTATGCACCCCGACAGGTACCTTCTGCTCGCCCTCAGGGCCAGGCCAGCCCTGCATTTCTCTAACTGGTCCCCTCAGAGGAGATACCCATTTTCTACCTCTCCTCTGCTCATCCAGTGCTCCTTATGTCAATCAGAGCCTCACTGTAGAGCTTATGCGAATGAGATTCTCACAGCTTAAGTATGTGTTTGCAGGGTACACCTCACCAGCTAACCAAGGGTGATAATTGGCTTGGCATGGTGATGGCATTAGTGTTGGTGTCATTCACAGTCATTAGATGTTCTTTAATGTGAGTTTAGAGCATTTCTGTTATCATGAAAAGAAATATCATAAAAGTCGTGAGGATAGGGAGGTACAAGTCTATCAACAATAAATCAGGGCCTCCTGAGGAAGAATTTGACTTTACGTAATAGGCTCCAAGGGACAGAATTAATACTGAGAAAAAAGTACATCACCGTTGGCAAGAGTAACTTGAGAAGCTCTTCAAAAGTGCAGAGGAAATAAGAAAAAAATTAGAAAGAAGATTATAAATATAGAAGATAGAAGACAGAAACTTTATCAGATAATTAGAAGTGCTTTTGAAAAGTATCCCAAACAATTGGAACCAGATTAAATTAGGAAAGATATTTAAAAAAAATAGTAAAAAAAAAATTTTACTATTTGTGAAAAGATCTCAAATAGTAAAATTAATCAAATGATATCTATAATTACATATAGTCAAGTACATTTTTGAATTTTAAAGAAGAAAAATTCATGAGTATCTTTGACAAAAAGAACAAAACAAATGAAGAGCTTATCTATAAAGGCATTAATATTAGTTGGTGACAGACTTATTTTAATTCCTCCAATTATAAATTGTAGAAGACAGTGGAGCAACATCTGGAATTTTGGTAGCCGTGAGAGGAAGGATTGTTACCCTAAATTCCATATGCAACCGCGCAGTTACTCACATAGGCAAAGGGCTAGTACATACCACCAACTAACTCTTTCTGAAAAAGTTATTAATAATTGAAGACATTCTCCAAGTGACTAAGGAATTTTTAATAATGACATGAGAAAGTCATTATTAAAATATAAATCTTTACACAAAATGTTATATAGAATTCCTTGCATGGCTGGATTTCATGTTTATGGTTTTAACTACTTTTAAGCACTCCAAAGACCTATGATATGTGGCAGTTTTTAATAGTATTGAAGTAGAAAGTTGCAAGGTGAGTTCAGAACTAGAGAGCTCATCTGATCGGCACTCTAGCAACCGCATGTTTATAAATGGGGCTGTTTCCTTACCTCAGTACACATAAAATTCTCCTGGAGTGATTAAAAATAAAATCATTTCTTTGTTAAAAATGACCACCATCTGAGAGAAAGATATTAGCTAAAGTAAAAAAGGCAATTAAGTAATGCCCTGAGGACATGCTCAGTAAACATACACTAGAAACATGCTTATTATTTTATTCTGCAAATATTTATTGAGAACTTACTATGTACTGGCCATTGCCCCAAATCTGGGAAGATGGTGGTGAATAAGACAGATACGACATTTGCTCTCATGGAGCTCATGAAAAAATCAAACAATTAAGCAAATTAAATAATTAAAAATTGGGAAAGATGCTGAGTTAGAGAACAAGAATGAAGAATTACTTTAGATATGATAATAAGAAAGGGTGCTTAAAAAAGAGACTACTTCAAGTGAGTCTCAAAGGATGAGACATTGTCATCATGAAGGTAGTTGGGGGCCTTTTATGCCACATAAATTTGGCACTTGTGTGGTCCTTAAACCAATAGGCACTGGAATAGGAAGACCTGGTTTACGTTTCTGAAAGATCACTTTGTCTGCCATGAGGAGAATGGGGCAGAGGAGGGCAAGGGTAGGAGAGGAACAATCCGTGTTCCAGGTGACAGATGATGACATCCATGTGGCAGGTAGAAGAATGGCATGGAAAAGGTAGTGGCCGTGGAGAGAAAAATACAGTGTCCTAGTCTGGAATGTAACAAGTCTGAGATGTCTGAGTGATATTCAGAGGAGATGTCAAGTGAGTAGTTGGAGATGTCATTCCTGAGGTCAGAGACGTCAATGGTACAAGTACTATATGTATTTGAGAACCAGCTGCATATAAATAACATTTAAAACCATGAAAATTGATGATTTCATCAAGGAAGGGAATGTGAGGAGGGAAGAGTACCAGGATTGAGTACTGAGTACCATGCAACACAGGGCAGACAACAAGGCGGCATGCTTATCGGGCTTACGAGGGCATCATTCCTTGGGAAAACTCCTGGACACAGGCATTTTATAGTGTGTTCAGATTCCCTCTTGCTTGTTATAGTTCAAGTCAAGGCCCAGAATTTAGCAGGGACAGATATTGGACTAATCTCTTGGACTGTAAGACCTTTAAGCTGTCTGACTGAGAAGGCATCAACCCTTCACCTGGCACAATCAGTTCCTTGAGTGGTGGAATTTTTCCATCTGAGTGGTGGAAGTTTGCTCTAACCCTATTCTACCAGCATCCTGTTTATGGTTGATGAAGCACCAGCTTCACTTTTGATGTGAATGAGTAACCGAGATCTAAGGCTTCGAGTTGCAACTGCATGACATGCTGATTCACTGGCAAGATTTCCTGTATCAGCATTCTTGTTTGGAGAAGCATTAGATGCTCCCATGCTCTGATCATGTGCCTTGAGTCCATGCCCCATGCCTTCTGGTTGACCAGCATGATTGACTGAAGCCTGGGCTATAGCCAGTTTCCATGCAGCTTTGCTGGAGTCCTGCAGGAGAAGAGTCTTAAACATGCTATCCTTAACTTCCATTGTACCTTCTGATTCCAAAAGGTGGTGTCTATGCACAGTACCCAGCTGTCAGAAACCTGTAACTTTTCAATCTACTGTTTGATCCAGAAATCCCACTACTGGGTATCTATCTCAAGGAAAAGAAGTCATTTTATTTAAAAGACACCTGCACTCAAACATTTATTGCATCACAATTGCAAAGATGTGGAATCAACTCATGTGGCCATCAACTCATGAATGGATTAACAAAATGTGGTGTGTGTGTGTATATATATATATATATACACACACACACACACACACACCATGGTGTACTACTCAGCCATAAAAAGAAATGAATTAATGTCTTTTGCAGCAATTTGGGTGGAACTGGAGACCCTTATCCTAAGTGAAATATCTCTAGAATGAAAAAGCAAACACCACATGTACTCGCTAATAATTTGGAAATAATTGGTGGGCACATATCGGGGGTTCGTGACATCCCCAATAAAGACAGGGTCCCCTGGCAGACTGTGTTGCAAGAGATTAATGAAACAAAGACACGGAAACAGAAATAGTATTTAAGACAGCGGGGAAGTCAGGGGACCACCAACACTCTGGTGCCAAGGTGGCAGCGACTGAAACCCAGCAATTGATTTTTTTTTTTTTTTTTTTTTTGAGACAGAGTCTCACTCTCTTGCCCGGGCGAGTGCCGTGGCGTCAGCCCAGCTCACAGCAACCTCAAACTCCTGGGCTCGAGCAATCCCACTGCCTCAGCCTCCTGAGTAGCTGGGACCACAGGCATGCGCCACCATGCCCGGCTGATTTTTTCTATATATATATTTTTAGCTGTC
>RJWJ010000438.1:0-69830 GCA_004363605.1 Indri indri | reverse complement strand
CAATTGATTTTTATTCTCTTTGCCATGTTGCAAAATACAATGATCTCATGTGAAAAAAATCATGGGATACAATGATCAAAGGTTTCAGGGCTCCCCCCAAAATCACAAGGTGTACTAGCTAATTTCCTTCTCCTTTCTAGAAGTGAAAACACATAATTCTTCAGTAGGTGCAATCCTTTTGATCAAGGTAAACTAATTTTATCCCAAGCTCAAGCTATGTACATGGATATCAATCTCTAACTTCAGTAGCTGTGACCCATTTGATCAAGGAACAAAGTAACTACATGCTTTCCACTGGGAGACTGGTTTTACATTAACTGAGGCATTATTGAGAGAAAGGGAGAGAAGGAACTTGGCCCACTGTTCAAACAATGGAAGCTGTGAGACCCTTCTCCCGGGCTGACATATGGCAATCTACCTCTACAACCATGAGAAGTTTTTATGTCAGGCCTCCAGCGGCTTTTCATGCGTGAGACCCCTTAGGCTCTGAGGTTGGAGCATGCTTTGCTGTACTCCCAGATGGCTGATATATGTCCCCCAACTAGGCAGTTAACATCTGCCCTTGTTTCAGGCTTCTGCTCAGGCAATTCCTTCACCTCCTCTCCTCTCACAGCCTCAGACAAAGTGTCCCTCAGTCCCAGTGGTCTTAATCCCATCAGGCACAGAAAGAAGTAAAAATTGTTGGAAATAAAGAAGGCAGAAGGGGGAGGGGGGGAGAGGTAAAAACCTACCTAACAGGTATAATGAACACTATTTAAGTGATGGGCACACTTATAGCCCTGACTAAAGCATTATGAAACCTATCCATGTAACAAAAGCTTTTGTACCCCCTTAACATTTTGAAATTTTTAAAAATAAGAGAAACAAATAAGACTTCATCAAAATTTAAAGCTTCTCTGCATCAAAAGATATTATCAAGAAAATGAAAAGACAACTGGCAGAATGAGAGAAAATATTTTCAAATCATATATCCGATGACATTAATGTCTACAATATATAAAGAATTCCTACAACTCCACAAGAAAACAAACAACCCAATTTAAAAATGGGTAAAGGATCTAAACAGACATTTCTCTAGGAAGGTACACAGATATCCAATAAGCTCACGAAAAGATGCTCTACATCACTAATCATTAGGGAAATACAAATCAAAACCATGATGAGACACCACTTCACACCCACTAGGAATGGCTATTGTCAATAAAATAAATGAAAATAGCAAATGTTGGCAACAAAAGGAAGAAAAATGCAGTATCAATTTTAAAAATGGTTCCCGTAAACAGACTCTTCACAGAAGAAAATATCCAAATAGCCAATAAACATATGAAAAGGTTCTCAATCTCACTGGTCATCGGGGAAATGCAACACATTCACCAGAATATCTGAAATCATAAAACAATTGAAAATATCAAGCGCTAACAAAGATACGGCACAACAGGAATTTTATCCCCTTCAGGTGAAGGGCAAATTAGTACAACCACTTTGAAAAACTATTTATTAAAATAGTCATACACACCCTATAATCTCATGTAGCAGGGCCAACCACAGAATCTGTGTGTCCGATGCAAAATAAAAATGCACACCCCCATCACTCAAAAAGCAGGGGGAAAATGCTGTTAAAGTCATTAAAATATAAAACTGAGACTCCCATAGTCTCTAGGTAATATGAAAAACATAAGTATCTGATACAGTCCACCCCTTTGGATTCTCAGTGTGCAAACAAACCCTTCTATCCATATTTAACTTCTAAACAGCAACAATATTAGCAGCGTGTATCCACCTAACAGCTGTGTTTATAATATTGCATAAATAAAAAGTTACTTTGTCTCCCCGAAAATCCTATGGATGCATGTGTGAAGAGTGTCCATTCCTTCCTTAGCACAGCCAAAATTTGATACCATGTGGTATAAAGACTGAATCAATCATACTACCGATACACAATGTATAAGGTCATAGAAGTAGAGTGTCATGAAGGGGCCTGAATTATTTCTGCTCACACTCTGTTGGTCAGAACCGGTTGCCTAGGTCAGAATTTGGATGGAAGCAGCTGGAAGGACTGTATCTAGAAATTGTTTAGCGAACAACAGCATTGCTTCTGTCATACCAAGAGAGCAGAAGGTGTCAGGAAAGAGGGACTTCTGATTAAATACATGTATTTATCTTTTATTTCCCTGATTCTAGAACAATCCTTTAAAATGACGACACAGGAGTTAAACAGGCGGAAATTGAGAGGAGCAAAGAGAACGGGAGGGTGAAAAACAAGGAGAGAGGGACGGCCACAAAACTGGAACACGAGGATCAGATGAATTAATGGGGAGGTGGGGGACAACCAAGAGAAAATAGGTGATGTTCCCGCCCACACCAGGCCCCCTGAAAGCCTCGGGTATTGCAAGGAAAAGGTGCATTGGTGAGGCGTAGGCACAAAACCATGTGTGACAGACAATCACAAAACCTCAGTGGCGTACAGTAACCTCCTGCTGTCCACACTCGGCTGGATCACTCGGGCATCTGTGGGTCAGCTGGGGGCTGCTCTTGAGACTAGGCATCGCTGGGGCTCCTTACCTGGGACAACTCCACCCCCGTGTCTCTCGTCCGCTTGGGGAGGCCAGCAGGCTAGCACAGCGGTGTCCTCCTGGTGAAGGCAGACGCACAGAAGGACAGGTGGAAATGCTGGGACTAGGCTCAGAACTGGCACAGTGTCGTCGATACCTCATTTTATCAGCCAAGGCAATCCACGTGCCCACGGCTAAATTCACGAGGGGAGGGAATAGACTCTGACTCTCTAGTGAGAGAAACTCCAAAGTCACATGGCAAAGGACACGGGTGAAGGGACAGGTGAAGGATTAGGTCCCTTAGTGTAATCTACCTGGTCTGCTCAGGCTGCTGTAACAAAATACCACACACTGGGTGGCTTATAGCAAAAGAAATCTATTTCCTGCGGCTCTCGAGGCTGGGAAGTGTGGGATTGAGGTGCCGGCGGATTCAGTGTCTGGCGAGGTCCTTCTTCCACATTCACAGATGGCGCCTTCTCACCGTGTCCTCACGTGGTGGAGGGGACAAAAGAGCTCCCTTGGGCCTCTTTTATAAGGGCACTAATCCCATTTAGGAGGGCTGATTTCTCATGATCTAATCACCTCCCAAAGGCCCCCATCTCCAAATACCACCACATTGGGGAATTCTGGAGGGACATGAACCTTCATTCTGTAGCACTACCATGGCAGGACTGAGAGATGACCCGAAAGTGGGAGAACTCAGGGAAGTCCTGTGAAGAGCAATTGGAGACCCAGGTTTCTCTCTCCAATCCCGTGAGTAGCAGAGGGCTAAAGGGGAAGCTGAGTGGATTGTTAAAATAATGGGAAAAAGTAAAAGTCAACATTGGGAAAAGTAAAGCACCAGCCTCCATTCCTTGTTTATCTCCCAGAACTCCAAGTCTGGAGAAGAAATTGGTCGTCTTTTCTGCAGAAACTGAATGGCCCCGGAGAAAAGACCTACAGATAATGCTCATTGGGAGCTAATGTGTGCAGGTGCGTGGCAAATGGAGTAAATTTTTAAAACAAATTATTAATTATATATATAACTATACACATAAATTATGTATAGAGAGAGGCACAGAGAGAAATTTTACCACAGTCATATTAATAAATTAGAGATGAAATGTCCTCAGCCCATGAAGACAAGAAAATTCTTTCAAGAGGTAGAGATGAGAAATTGGTAGATGGAGGGATATGTGGATTTAATTAGTATTTTAAAAATATATTTTATGATGCAGAAGAGATAAGGCATAAACGAAGTCTCAAAGTCTTTGAGAAGACAAGAATTTGATGTCAACTAAAACACAGGTAATTCTGGAGACTTCAGGAGCCATAGCAAAGTATGTTTCATTCTAGGAATTGAAAGGTTCTGTTTCTGTTTGTTACTTTGCAACATCATGAAAATATATACATACACACACATGTACATACATATATGTAGACATATATATACGTATAAAGCAGGAAATTAACATACAAAAATTCTAATAATGGTTATATCCAGGTTATGCTTTTTTGTACTTTCCCGATTCTATATATAATGCATTAGTTTTAAATCTGGGGGAAAATTTATCTAGCTAACCATCCATTTATTTATTCGTTTGTTTGTTTCAGAAAACGAATGTTCCTGCAAGGGCGGGGAAACACCAAGGAAGTGGTACTTCAACTAACTGACATAATTTAAAATACCCTGTCTTTGGGGGAATGATTTTGCCTCGGGGGATGAATGAATGGTTTAACAGAATCCTGGAAAGAAATCCTTCCGTCTCTTCCCTTCACCGTCTCCTCTCTCTGCAGTGCTCTCCCTCTGTACCGTGGCTGCCTCAGCCTCCCTCTCGCTGCTTCTCATGTTTTGTCTCTCACTCCCTCGGGCTATTTTCAGTTAGCCCCCTCCCGTTGCCTGATCTATTTTCATGTAAAGAGCATGATTTCTGAGAGTTCTACTTCATTTTTTCTGGTCCCCCTGTGGACTGGTCTGAATACTCTTTGTCAGGGAATAACATTGTGCCAACCGCAGGGAATGAATTAAATTACTAATAGATCATTCTCTCTCAGGGCTTGGGAAAAAATGCAAGTAAACTGGCTGTGTGACCGAGATCTCCTGGGATTCTGCTTGGGTGTGCGAGGACCACAGTGACTCTGGCTCTCTGGCTTCCCCCCCTGCAGTTCTGGAACAAAATGGACTTGGGTTAGAGGCTCTGCCTCCAACCGGTCTTGTGGCTTTGGGCGAATTCTTATGCTCCCTACCCCTGGCTGTGCTTATTTGTAAGAGGGGGTCATAATATCCACCTCACTGAATTCAAGGCTGGAAAACAGCTGCCCCCGCCAGAATAAGGGTCCAACAAATAGACATTTCATCCTTTCTTCCTACTTGGTCTTTCTGCTTCTTCTGTTTCAGTTTATTTTCTTAACTAGAAAATGACAATGCTCCTGCCACAACATAAGGAATGTCCTGCCTTCGTCTCCAGTTGTATCCAGGCTAAGCTCAGACACAAACAGAGACAGAATTCGAGGATCTGAGCTCCAGGAGAACGACAGCCAAGAGAAGATCTCTCCTAAGGAAACCTTTCTCAATTAAAACAAAGAAAATATGTAACAATCTGCTTATCTCACATCTTCCTGTATGATCTCCGTTATTTATTCTGACCCAGGTACTATGAGGGATTCTTTTTATGTTTAACCTTGTTGAAGCCTCAAGCAGCTTTGCGAGAAGAAAAGCGAAGTTCAGAGAGGTTGCTTACGGTGAAATTGCTGGCAAATGCTGAAAACAAGATTCGAAATTACAAGAAATCTGGCCTGTTCATAAGCTCTGAGGTGGGTTCACTTGCTTTAATTTTGCTACAATTTCCTTTCCCTGTTGCAGGGAGGGACACAATAAACCAAATTTGAAGGTAGTAATTAATCCAAAGCACTGATATCCTAGTTATTAGCCTTGTTCTCTTTGAAAAGATTCTTCCTCCTCTTCCTTTTTGTTACCTTCCTCTCGGTAATTTATAATTCAGTGGTGTTTTGGGATTGCCACGGGACTCCTCCATTCATTTCTTCATGACTTCTACACCCATGAACCTACCGTGTGCCGAGAACCGTGCGGGACACTGAAGGCACGCAGATGTTGATGCGGTCACCGTCTTGCGTGGAGAGAGAAATGAGCGTGTGCTACGACGGAGTCCTGCGGGAAGGGAGCACCGAGGGATGCTGATTCTCTCTACGCAATTGACAGTGGGTGGGTCGGGTAGGAGCCACGCAGGTGCGAGTACCAGGAAACCTAGCTGAGACTGACTGGAGCAATAATGAAATCTATTGTCTCACAAAACACAATGTCCAAGTCTTGGTAGGCAGATTTACGGTATGGCAAGGTGTCCATTTTTCTGCTCTTCTCTCAGCTCTTCCCTCTCTCGTGGGCTGAATCTGACCTCCGCTTCCCTAATGGTTGCAAGATGATGACCAGCAGCCTCATCTTGGGCAATGGGCTTCCTTGTTTGTTTTTAACAGGAGGGAGAGAAAAGTCTGCTCGAATCGTGAAAAAGATTTCTTCCCTTCGGGCAGTTCAGGTCATGTACCCACTCCAGGGACAATAGCATTCACGTGGGAGGGTGGAAGGGAAAAGGATTATCATCATGCGCTTTGGTTTAAAAAGACCGTTTTCCTGAAATACACTTCACTTAAATCATATGCACAGTATGGGAAGTGATACAAAGACAAAATAAGTGAATAGACGCCGGTTAGATAAGCAACAATGTACGTAACAGTGGGGTTTAGAGGGGGCTGACATTTGAGCTGGGTGTTGATGGATGAATAAGAGCTCGAGGGACAAAGAAGGGTCGACAGTATGTTTCCAGCAAAGGAAACAGCTTGTGCCTTTGCTCAAGGACCTACCACACCAGATCCCTGGACTCTCGGTTCTGTGGGAGCAAAGTGGAAGGTGGCGAGGGGCTTGAAAGAGGTGGGGCAGTCTAGGAAGGGACATGCAACCCTTCAAGGCATTTGTTTTCAGCCTGCAGGCAATGGACAAGTGGTGGCTTTTATTTCACAACAGGCAATGTGGAGTTAAGTTTCTTTCACAATGATCAACTGCACAAGCTGGAGTGTGGAGGCTGGAGAGGCTGGCACCAAGAAGAGGGCGGCAAAGTTTCAGGTGAAAGACATTAAATTTCCGGTTAAACCCAGCTCGGTGTGGGTGCAGAGCTGAGCATGTACGAGGGGCCTCTAGGAGGTCACATTTCCTCCCGAAGTCCCTTATCAGGACCCACAAATCCCAGGAGTGAGTTGACTGAGACAACTGAGTGAGACAGAAGCGGGGTCCGCGGGAGTGAGGCTGGAATTGCATGCAGAGTCACATGCAGCTCACTTCCAGGGCTTGTCTGGGTCTGAAGTGTCTGTCCTTTGCACGGGGGCTTCTGAGTGAACAAACTGAGACTTGTGATTTCAAGACGAGCTGGAGAGAGCCTCAGCACCCACGCCGTGGAGCATGGAGTTCCTCTCTCTGGTTCATGGTCAGCTGTTTCTTCCCTTCACCTTCACCCAGACACTGGCAGGTTCCTGATCTTGTTACCGGGGCTATTTCTGCAATCACTGAGGCTGGTATAACCACTGCTCAGGATAGGCCTGGGACTTGAGGACCAGGCCTGTTACACTTGCCAGGCAACATCCGCTGCCAGTGGGTCGCAGAGGAGAAGCCCTCATCCACTCCTTGCCCCCGTCTAGAGATGCAAGGACTGGGGCGTGTCTTCCTTGGTGGTCTTTTATTTAGGAATTCAAATTCTTCTGGAAATTATTTTTTTTCCCCATCCCATTGAATTGCTAAAGGACTCCTTCAACTCTAGGATGGAAATTTAGCTTGATGGCAAGGAATTTACTAACTGGGGTGGGTGGGAATTGTGGGTGCAGCAGTGTCCTTCTGTGGCATCAGGAGAGGTCACTCTCTGTCATGAATGTCTCCTGTCTAACGGATCGGTCTTGTCTGCATAAAAACACACTATACTGTCTCACACAGTAAAACAACAACAACAAAAACAAAGACCTCTTAGACCACTTGTATTTTCCAAGTACTGCTCCATTTCTCTTTTTCCTCGTATGGAAAATCAACATGATCCAGCAATCCCACTACTGGGTACCTACCCGGAAGGAAAGAAGCCATTTTATCAGAGACACCTGCGCTCAAATGTTTATTGTAGCACAATTCACAATTGCAAAGACAGGGAATCAACCTAAGTCCCATCAATTCACGAGGGGATAAAGAAAATGTGGTGTATATATATGTATATGTATATATGCCATGGAGTACTACTCAGCCATAAAAAGGAATGAAATAATGTCTTTTGCAGCAACTCTGATGGAACTTGAGGCCATTTTCCTGAGTGAAGTATCTCAGGATTGGAAAAACAGATACCACATGGTCTTGCTAATAAGCCGGAGCTAAGCGGTGAGTACACACAGGCACAGACACAAAGGTCATGGGAAATCAAGAAGGGGAGAGTGGGGGAGGGAGGGGAGGAATGAAAAACTTACCTATCAGGTACAAGGAGTACTATTCTGGTGACACCCACACTTAAGCCCTATCCTAAGCATTATACAGTGTGTCCATTTGTACCCACTTACTGTTTTGAAATAAAAAAAAGCAACTCCAGAGAGTTGTCCAAACTGTTTCTACTTCCTTGTCTCCCACTCTCTCCTCAAGTCACTCCGATCAGGTTTTCATCTCCACTGTTGTACGGGAGTTGTCTTTATCAAGACGTCTGGGCCAGGCGTGGTGGCTCACGCCTGTAATCCCGGCAATTTGAGAGGCCAAAGTGGGAGGATCACTTAAGGCCAAGAGTTTACGACCAGCTGGAGCAACATAATGAGACCGTATCTCTACACAAAATAGAAAAATTAGCCGGGGATGGTGGCATTTTCCTGTAGTCCCAGCCACCCAGGAAGCTGAGGCAGGAGGATTGCTTGCGGCAGGAATTTGAGGTTGCAGTGAGTTGCGATGATGCTATTGCACTGTAGCCTCCAGACTGAGTGACAGAGTAAGACCCTGTCGCCCCCGCCAAAAAAAAAAAAAAAAATAGACTTCTGTGATTTCAGTCTGGATAAGCCCAGCATTCGGTTCTCAATCCCCTTTATTTAGTCTCTCATGGCATTTGACACACTTGGTCATTCTTCCTTTTCGAAAGTCTTTTTTCATTTAGCTTTCAGTTCAACACACCTTTCTGGTCATCTACCTACATAACTGGCCGCTTCTTCAATGCCTTGGTTATTTCCTTTTCCTTTAATTGGCCTCTAAATTTGGAGTGTCCCAGGTCTCAGCCTTCGGACCTCTTTTCTTCTCACCCCCCAGATAAGCTCATCTAGTTCCATGACTTTAAATCCCACTCATATGCCAAGGGCCCACAAATTTCCCCCCGCGGCCCTGAGTATCAAATGTGTATACCCAGCCACCCAGAGGATGCCTCTTTGTGCATGCCTACTGGGCGATTTGTGATACTGTCATCTGCTTTACAATACTGTAACGTAGCGTGCGTGCCAAAGGTGTGTTAGTGACTTCAAGCTACAGACAGTTGTTCTAATCAGGAATTTGCACTCCAGCTGGCTTCGTTGCAGAAAGGCTGTCCTCCAGAGGCAGCTACTACAAGCACTTCAGCTATCTTTAACTCTGATCAACACCAGACATTTTGCTAATTAGCATGCTGAAGTCAAAATTGGGTTTTCATTTATGAAATTAGTGGCTTGTTAATCAGCATAATGGATGTTAGAAATGGGCTTTTATAGGTCGAATTAGAGGTAATCAAGATATAGGAATTGGCTAAAATGTTTTAGGGATATTCCCTACCCGCATAAAACGGGATATAAGAATCCAGTGGCATATAGGCTGTACTCTTAGGGACAGTACCTGAAGCTTTATTCTTAAGCTGTCCTGTTTCCAACCACTGTGGCAAAGGGTTTCTGGATGTCTGACCCTGCCTGGGAATATTATTTTCGCCTGAGTGAACTCGTTCAAGGCAGTGGTTGGAGCACCTGGAAGGACTGTGAGTTGGGACGAAATCAAGCTCACAGAGCAGGTGTATAAGTTGCTCTGTGCCTACTTGTTAATGACGCTATGTCTGCGTATGTGGTAAAAGCAGATCTGAGACTCGCTTTCATTACAACTTGGTAATGAGATTGTAGGGGCAGCAGCTGATTCACCAATTTCAACTCCTTCCATGGCTACAGCTGGTTACCACAATGAACCTAAGAGTTGTGCATTGTCAAAGTGGCTTATGTTCGCTTTCAATACACTTCAAACTGATGTGTCCAAAATAGAATCTTTATTCACCTCCACCCCTCCCTAACCCCAGGATTCCTTTTCACAGTAATGGGCGCCAGCGTTCGCCCATGTGCTCAGGCCCCGATGTAGCACCTTGCCCGGAACTTGCCTCACGCCACCGCCTGTCCACCAACAGGTTGTCCTGATCCTACCTTCGAAGCATAGCTTCCACTTGTGGACTTCTCCTCACGTCCACGGGTCACCTCTCATCTCCACTGCGACGGCCCCCTGACTGGTCTTCCACTTTCCTGTTGCCTCTGGTCAATTCCCACAGAGCTGCCAGAGCGAGTCTGTCAAACACATCAATGAGATCATGTCGTTCCTCTGCTCTAACCTCTGCGAAGTCTCTGATCACACTCAGAATACAATTCCGGCATCCTAACCATGTTCTTTAAGACCCCCTGTGATCGAGCCCTGACCCCCATCTCCAACCTCAGCTTCTACTTTTGTCTCACTTTACTCTTTTAATCTCCAATCTTCTCTCTATTCCTTCGACTTCCCCACCCCTTCCCTGCCTCAGGGCCTTTCCACCTGCTGCTCCCACATCAAACATGCTCTTCCCCACATCTCTGTTCATATGCACCTCTGCAGAGAGGACTTCCTTACCAACCACCCCGTCTAAAATGCCCTCATTCCTGAATTCTCTGTCTTCTTGCCTGCTAACTTTTCTTCTTAACATGCATCTCGTGGGAGGACATGATATTATATCTTTATTTGTTAAATTCATTGTGGTCTGTTTCCCCCATGAGAACAAAAGCTCCGTAAGGGCAGAGACGTTATGCCTTGTTAACTGTTATGTCTCCAGGAAGGACAACAGTGTTGGGCATATAGTAAATAAATAGTCCTTAAATAAATTTGGACCGAATGAATGGTTGCAGTATTCCAACGTATGTTTCTCTCTCCCCTGTGGTATATGTCCAAACACATTGCAGTTAGAAGGACAGTGGGGTGGGGGGTGAGATGTCTCTGTGCACTGTGCCCACATTCACCCGTTCACTCTAGGAACTTACCCTTCCGTCGTGCCTCCTGTCGACACCACCTGCAGTAAGTGCCGAGGATGCCGCTGTGAGTGAGCCAGACCAATTACCTGCCCTCATGGAACTTACAGTCCAGTAGCCCTGTTATGATGAAATTCTCCACCCAGTTATGATGAGAGTAATAAGGGAAAACAATAGAAGACCAAAATAGAGAAAGGCAGGGGGACATTAATTTATAGAATGTGGTTAAAGGCAGCGTCTCTGAAGAGCTGGCCTTATGCTGAGGCCTGAAGGATGAGAATGAGCAGGAATATGGTAAAGTAGACAGCAGGTACAAAGGCCCTGAGGCAGGAAAGAAGTCGGCTGATTCCTACGACCGAAAGGCTTACATGGCTGCAGAGCTGTGAGCGAAGGTGGGAGCCGCGTTTGACACTGAAAAGAAAGGCCAGGTGGGACCACGCAGCCACTGTTTACCCAAGGTGTGTATTGTATTTTTTTTCAATTGCAAAACAATGGAAGTATTTTGGGCAATAGTAAAATGATCCTACTTTAAAAGTTGCTCTGGAAGCTGGGTGGAAAATTAGGTGTGAGGCCAGAGTGGAAGCAGAGAGGCCAGTTAGAAGGCAGTTTGGATGCTCGAGCTAGAAACAGTGGGGGTTTGGAGTAGGGTGGTGGCAAGAGAAACGGGAAGGTGTAGACAGATTACAGCTGTGTGTCAGTGCTGGAGTGAGCAGGGGAAATGGAACGAGTCTACCCAGGGATAGATGCATGGCAGACTGTCGTAAATACGTGATTATATTGTATCACTGGGGAAAGAGGAGACATAAGAATGTTTCCCGGATTTCTGGCTTTTACAGCTGGGAGGAAAGGCATCGTTGCTTTCTGGGATGGGGGAAGACTGAGGAGAGAAACAGCATTGAGAGGAAAAATTACTTCTGATTTGAATATTTTAATTGTGAGATGGCTTCAGCACATCATGCTAAGTAGACAGTTGAATACACCAAGTCAGAGTAGGGGAGAGTTCTGGGCTAGATAGAGCAATTTAGGATCCCTTAGGACATAGGAGGTGTTTAGAGCTGTGGGAATCTAGAATGTTCCCCCGGAAAGACTAGAGAAGAAAAGATATTCCAGAATGAGTCCCTGGGGAAGTCTAAGCATCTATTTTTTTTTTTTTTTAATTTTTTATCTCGGCATATTATGGGGGTACAAATGTTGAGGTTACGTATATTGCCTTTGCCCCACCTGAGTCAGAGCTTCAAGCGTGTCCATCCCCCAGATGGTGCGCATCGCACCCATTATGTATGTATATACCCATCCCCTCCTCTCCCCCGCACCTGCCCGACACCTGATGAGTGTTATTACTATATGTGCACTTAAGTGTTGATCAGTTAGTACCAATTTGATGGTGAGTACATGTGATGCTTGTTTTTCCATTCTTGGCGTACTTCACTTAGTAGAATGGGCTCCAGCTCCATCCAGGATAATACAAGAGGTGCTAGATCACCATTGTTTTTTGTGGCTGAGTAGAACTCCATGGTATACATATACCACATTTTATTAATCCACTCATGTACTGATGGGCACTTGGGTTGTTTCCACATCTTTGCAATTGTGAATTGTGCTGCTATAAACATTCGAGTGCAGATGTCTTTTTTATAGAATGCCTTTTTTTCCTTTGGGTAGATGCCCAGTAATGGAATTGAGGAGAGGCTTAGAAGGAAACAGAGAGAAGGTGAGATAGAAGGAAATCCAGGAGAGTGTGGTATCCTGAGGCCAAAAGAGGAAAGCGTTTCTAGCAGGAAGTCTGTCAGTTAGGGTGTGTGCTGTTGAAACACTCAGCAAGATGAGGAGGGAATAGTGCGGATTGCATTTGGCAACATGGAGGTTGTTAACTTTGACAAGAGCAGTTTCAGTTGAGTAATGGTGACGGAAGTCAGATGTCGTTACTTGAAGAGTAAATTGGAGGTGCAGAGAGTGGAGAAAGCTGTGTAGAAAAACCTTTTAGGAAGTTTGGCTGTGGAGAGGAGCAGAAAAATGTTGCAATAGCTGGAGGTATGTAGGGTCAGGGAGAATTTACCAATTTTTTTATATGATGGGAGATTATAGAACTTGTTTGATACTAATGGGACTGTTTCAGGAGAGAGAGAGAGATTATGTGGAAAAGAGAAGACAGGTTGCCTTTAAAAGTCATCCGAGAATGGGATCCAAAGTAGAAGCAAGGAGATTAATTGGCTTGTAGTAGGAGCAGAGTTTTTATTGTATGAAACTCGGGATGTAGAAAGTCCTTACTTTTCCTATGTCATTGCTGAGGCCCCAAAGCTGAGACTCACAGATGGGAGTATCTCAGCATTCTCAAGCGAGGCGCTGCATCATTTAGGCAAGACCCAAAAAGGGATGTTTTGCCTCCTTGGCCCACCAGCTAACTCCTGTTTCGTCTTCTTCGCTCATCAATTAACTCCAGGCACTGTAAGAAAAGGCTGAGTCCATGACAGAAGCTGGTGGTGAGTGAGGGTCTTGGGAGATGTCAGTTTGCTGCTGCTCCTGACGTGAGCACACAGGGGTTGCTTTCCTCCCACTCCAACCAGTGAGGAAGGGCTTGGGCTGCATCCACTGGAGGCTGGGCACTTAGAGACTGTTGCCTGCCTGACGACTCCTGAAAAAGTCTGCAGATACAAGGCTGTGTGGAGTCGTCGGTGGCGGCAGAGCCAAGAGAGAGTCTCTGAGAATGTGAAGTTACCAGAATGGAAATGTTTGATTTTTCCCTCTCATGGGCAATATGTAAACCTCACAAAAGGTAGATAGTGTTGGGACTTCCCAATAGGACAGTCTGGAGAAATGAGGAACTGCAAGAGTGGAAGTCTGTATTAATGGGCTAGGGTACAGGGGGTGACCAGGAAACCATCAGAGTCCCTCTGGAGAGGACAGGGAACAGCAGATGGGAAGCCTACAGTTGGGAGACGTGTGAAGGACCCACTTTGGAAGGAGACGTGTGAAGGACCCTCAGCAGGGAAGGAGCTGCCTTTGGGCTGCGGGCAGAGAGCACCCCAATGCCGTGGTACAAACACACTAGCAAAGGAAGATGGCGGCCTCTTCTTTGATCACTCTTCTCCTGAGCTCAGCCCAGGAGGGGGCCAGGAACAGGATTTAGACAGTGGGAAATACGTAGAAGGAGAATAAAAGCAGAAGCGGACAAAGAGCGAGGAAGCCGATCTCATCCTCCTTCCTCCTTCCAGGCTCCGGACTCGAGTGGGCGTCCCCCCCACAGGTGGGGCAGGGCTGTGGGGGCGGTTAAGTGGCAAGAAAAGTTGAAGCTTTGCTATCACACTGCATTTGACTCTCTCAGTACTTTACAAGCTGCATTTTCCATTAAGTCCTGAGAGTGACAGGAAAAATAAAGACATACCCGAGAGTCACCCAGGGTGGGGACCAACAGTTCTGTGGAGGGAGTCTGAAGGGGCTGTGGGGAGGAAGAAGGAAGTTGCTTTCCGCCTGCCCTTTGCTGATTCCAGCCTCTTCAGTAAACCGAGTATAGTTTACATTTGTTTCTGTCCTAAAACTTTGTGATGTTTGCATTGTGGCAGTGCAAATAAAACTTGTGTATGACAATTTACAAGCACCGCTGTATTTCCTGCTCTATCACGTTGTAGACCAGGTTTACACATTTAAAAGCATCCAAAAGCCTAGCAGGTAGCAGAAATGAATGAAGCATGCCAGAAGCAGCACAGTAGAGAAGGGTCAGGATGAAAGAACGCATGGCGTTTAAATGCTTTAGAAAGCCTCTCTGGTTCACACAGCACAGATACGCGGACTCCCCCTACCCCGGCCATTGCTAGGCTGATTGCAGTAAGTGTGGCCATGGCATTGGGACAGGGAACAAGGCAATGTGACACGTCCTCATCTCGCATTCATACATGCTGAGATGATGTTCTTTGCTAGGAAAGTGTAGAAATATTTTGAGATTTCCCAAATCTATAATTTATAATTTCTTGTCAGCATTCTTGTTACACATAAAAAAGCATCAACCTGTCATCGTCCCTGACAGAAGAAAAGATGAGGAGAGAAACAGAAAGTGTGCTCACAGAACTTTTTTATCCTCTGCCAAATTCCAGTAATGAACACCAACACAAACTATTTGCTTTACCAAGGAAACCACATTTGTTGTTTTTTTTCTTTTTTTGAGACAGAGTCTCACTCTGTTGCCTGGGCTAGAGTGCCGTGGCTTCAGCCTAGCTCACAGCAACCTCAAACTCCTGGGCTCAAGTGATCCTCCTGCCTCAGCCTCCCAAGTAGCTGGGACTACAGGCATGTGCCACCACGCCCATCTAATATTTTCTATTTTTAGTAGAGACAGGGTCTCGCTCTTGCTCAGGCTGGTCTCAAACTCCTGACCTCAAGTGATCCTCCAGCCTTGGCCTCCTAGAGTGCTAGGAGTACAGGTGTGAGCCACCGCACCCGGCCAGAAACTACATTTTAAAAGGCTTCAATTTGATTCATTAAATATTGACTGAATGCCTACTATGTATGAGAAAATATTAGGAGGTCAGCTTTGACCAGAAGAAACTGTACACTCTGGTGTGTAATCTTATAATTTGGAATTATGCCTGAGTAGCAATATGCTAGCCTGAAGCAAAATGTCCTGTCAACAAATAAGAGCTCCCTCAACCTAAAACAAAACATATAAGAGAATTTCAGAATGTGAATAGTCATGTGCTAGAGGAAAAATGAATTGTATTTCATTAAATGTTTGCTTTGTAAAGATTCACTAAAAAGGAACCCGGGCTTCATTTCTTCATGTTATGCTTGAAAATGCTCCAGAATCTTGAATGTCAGAAGGGCCCTTAACCACACCCCCACATGGGGCAGGGATCTTTGTTCCCGCAGGGCCACTTCCAGGTGCTTCATCCCACTTCAGCTTGGATGCTCATGACTATTATAACCAGGTTCAGGTGCTCTGAGTTGTCCCAGACCAAAAGCAACTAGGTACTGCACTCTAGAAAGATCTATGGTGCTGGTCAAAGGTTAAGGGTCTGGTTATACAAGACACATGGACATGAGTCTGCGAGTTGGGCTATAATTGGGAAATAACCATGATTATAGTCATGGGTGAAAGGATGAGGGAGGCAGGCATAGGATTGGACGAGGACCTAACCAAATCTTGGAAGCAACAGTCTGCCCAGGCAGGGGCGGGACCACCAGTAAAGGAGCAGAGCGGTGCTGGTTGTGAGATCTGACCATAACAATAGGTATCAAAGCAAAGGAAAGAGTCTTCGATATGCAAGAAAAACATCCCTGAAGCCCTGAGGACAAGGCAAGGACTCGGCCTTAGGGAAAAGAGTCTCCAAGAACACAGGAGTATCGGGAGCAACAATGTCCAGAGGCCAAGCCTTGAGCAACTGGTAAGTGTGTCTCTCTGTCCCTTCTTCAGAGTCACTGCTGGCCTGGGTGACCTTGCCTACAGGTGGGGTTAGTTGCTTTCCTCATCCAGGAGAGAAGGGATGTGAAGCGGTGTGCCAAGGGGACTGTGAGATTCCATTCATGATATGAAAAATCTAATTTTTGCAGAATTTTCCCTAAACGGAGTGACTTCTTCTTCTTTAAATACTTGCTTCTTTTGGTTTTCATGGTGCCACTGTCTCCTGGTTTTTAAGCTTATCTCATTAACCATCCCTTTTACTGGCTCTTCTTCCTCCAACTGATCTCTAAATATGAAAAACTACCGAGACTCAGTTCCGAGGTCTCTGTTCTGTTTCCTTCTATCCCTGGTCACACGGCTCGTGTCGCATCTATGTGTTGATGGCCCCCGACCTGTGTTGTTCCAGCCACGACCCCCTCCCTGAGCTCCAGACTCCTGTCTAACTTCCTCCATGGTATATCCATTTGTGAGTCAAGTTGGGATTTCCACATGTTATATCCAAAAGACAACTCTTAACTGCCTCTGTCGTCTATAACCTGCTCCTCCCAATCTTTCCCCATCTAGTTAAATGGCAGCACCATCCAATTGAACATTTAAGCCAAAAACCTAGAGTCATCCTTCATTCCCCCTTTTCCTCACTGTACCTGTCAACATCCAATTCATCAGGAAGTTCTGCCATTTCTATTTATATCATGTTTCTGGAATCGATCCATTCCCCGTCTATGGCATTGCCACCCTGCTCCAAGCTACTGTCCTTTGCCCCCTGGAATTCTGCTATTGTCTGTACTCAATGACCAGAGTGATCCTTTAAAAGTACAATTTAGATAATCTGGTGCCTGAGCACCTGTGCAAGGTGTGCACAGTAGTCTCCCATCACACTGCAATAAGGTCCAAAGAGGCCTTGTGTGAGCTTCCTCTGTCTACCTAAATGGCAGCAGATACCGCTTTCCCACTCACCTTCCTTCAGCCACACTGGCCCGCTCTCTTGCCCACGGTAGCCTAGCCTCAATCCTGACTTACAGCCTTTTCAATTGATTTTTGCCCTGCCCAGAAGGCTCTTCCTAAGATTGGCTGCTTCTGATCTCAAACTGTCTTCTCCTTGGACGGTCTTCCCCAGCACCCAGCCCAGAGAGCTCTCCCCTTCCCTGGAGCTCTCCCCCTTGGTCTTCTCTGTCTCTTCGGACCACACTCCTTTCTTCACAGCACTTATCAGTCTATGAAGTCATTTATCTTGTTGATTATCTGTCTCTCCATCACTAGAATATGAACTCCTAAAGAGCAGGGACCTTATCTATCTTGGTTCTCATTAGATCCAGGTACCCAGACAGAGGCTACTAAACCTGGGTGTTTAATAATTATTTATGGAACAAAGGCGAGCTCTGTCTGTGTATAGCTTCTACTCATTGATCTGTTGGAGATATATTCAATAAGTCTATTGTTTCTTCTATGCGACAACCTTTTCAAAATTTGGAGGAAGACTTCATGATGTGTGCAAATTTCTGTGTGTATGTGTGTTATGTCTTTCTCCTGGCTAAATATCTACCAGCATTTAAATTATTGTTATATGAAAGAATTTCCAGATACTTCACCAACCAGGTCACCCACCCCTGGAGAAACTCCAAGAGAAGATTCTCCAAAGTTAATTCCAGTGGTGTCTAAAAATAAACTGAATGGCACCAAAAATAGGTAGTGGGAAAAAAATGCTTTCAGTCTGGGATTAACACCAACTCCTGTCCTTGTCTGAAGCATTTTTCTGTAGTGTAGAATTTAAGGCATAGAAAATCTTAAGAGCTTTTCCTTACTCTTCTCTCCTGTAGCCAATAGTGCCACTCCCCATAGCCCCCAAGCAATCAGCCTTAAACGTGTGTTATTGACGGCCTTGCTTCCTGCTTCCTGGGCTCCCATCTGAGAGAGGGGAGCTAGAAGGCAGGATCTCTGCTTGTATTTCTAGCCCTAGCCTCTCCTCTGAACTCCAGATGTCAACATCCAATTTCCTATTCGACACCTGCCGCGGTTTCCCACAGGTCCCTCAAATCCAACACCTATCCCCAATTGGACTCTCCTTCCCTCCCGTTAACCTTCTCTTTTTCCCCCAACGCCTATAAATGATACCACCATCTAGCTAGTCATCCAAGCCCACACCCCAGAGACATTTAGACTTCTTCTTTCTCAATATTTACCTCCAATCAGTTTCCAACTCTGCACATTTTTCCCTTCCGTTCACTTTATTTTCACAGCCCTACTGCAGGACTTCACGGCCTCTGAGCTGCAGCCTCCTAAACTGGGCTGCCCATTCCCCGCCCCTGCCTTGCTCTGTGTAAGTCCACTCTGCACCGCAGTCATGGCGGCTTTCAGCGCAGCTCCACAGGGATGGAGCCTGGCTTACCTGCCTCTCCGACCCTTTCTGCACCTGCACTTAATTCTAAAAGAACAAACCAAGAATTCCTCCTAAACAGCACACGCTTTTGTCCTCCGTGTCTTTTTCTTAACCTGCCCCTCTACTGTGGCTTCCCTTCTCACCTTTCTTCACCTGCCTGGTACCTTCAAGGCCTAGAGAAGCAGCTGCTTCTCCAGTGAGCCTCTCCGAACCCTCCACCTGGGCCATAGACCCCTCTTTTCTGCTAGGATAGTGCCCTGTGTGATTCCCTGGCTAAGCACCCACCATTATTTATTGAAAGTGTTTGCTTTTGCACCCCTCACGAGGCTGCAAACTCCTTAAAGGCAGGAAACATCTTTGCACCTACCCGCCGGGACCCAGCAGAGTGGGCAGCAGAGAGTAGGTATTGCACACGTGTTTGCAGATCTGGAGGACTTTTTAAGAGGTTGAGCCTTAGATCTAGATAAGGAATGCTGAGGCCTAAAATAACATCAGAACACCTCTACATTACAGAATGAAAATGTTTGCAGTTCTCCATCATTCATAGTTTTTGATATTTCAAATCTTATGTTCAGAAACACCTCTAGTATGATTTCTCATGCCCCAGCGGCAGGACTCAGGGGACTTACGGTGGTTAGTGCTGGAATTATATGCTGTCTCTCACCTTTTTATCTGTGGCTAAATCTAAATCAAATAAGATAGATGATAATATGTGTGTTCAAGGCCAGGGTAATGAAACTTCCTGTGATTTGACAGCAGTAGGTATTAAACAATAGAGACTCCATTGTGCTATTGTTATTTATGTACATCCCTTAGTTGTCCCTGTAACAGTGTGTCCACCTAGAAGGCAAAGCTTAGGTCTTATTTACCCTTGAGACCGGTAGAGTCTCTATTACAGTGTCCCACACAGAGCCTGACCTCCATAAATGTGTATTGAATTGAATTGAAGTTGTTAAGTGGAAAGAAGCTACTTTGAGACACCACTTTTGTTTGTGCTAGTCATGGAAAATATGTAGTCGCCATTTCTTTTTCTTTACGGTGAACTTACTTGTCAAATGCCTCTTTAAAAAGCGAGGGAAGATAATTGCAAGCCAGCTGGAAGTGCTGCCAAGACACAACCTATACAGGAAGGTCCAGAAGACAAGTGACGCTGTGTGGACTGCTACCACGCAACGTCTGACTGATGCAAAATGAAGAACCAATTTGAAATTAAGGTGAGTAAAAGCAGCAAGCACTAATGGTCATAGAAGAGGCATTGTCACCAGACCCTTCCCTTCCCAGCCTCCTTTGACCTGTCAGACTTTGGCTCTTAAAGGCTGTCATCTTCCAAGGATATTCCCTGAGTACAGCATGCAGATCTGTTACCCTTTGAACTCAGCAATGTTGATCTTTGCCAACATTCGTTCATTCATTTGGTCAGAAGCTAGCCATCAAATGCAAGGCACAAGTGCAAATGCAAGGAATTTATGGCAATATTCTGCATGGTATTGACCACGGATTGTCTGCAGGCACATAAAACCTACTAACCTAACAGACATGGCGCACAATTAAGTTGGGGGGAGAAGTGACTCTGAGCTCGAAAGTTCTCACCTTTGCACATTCTGCAGGGTGTCCTATAGACCCCTTGAAAAATAATTTTTTAGAGAGTATGAATGTCAGTTCACTCTCACCTTCAGTAAGGGATCTTTCCGCATTTATAAAAGAGAAACAGTGACTATTCTAGGTAATAGAGCATAGCAAGAATTCTCAAACTAGTATTAATACAACTCTGTTTCTATATACCACGAAGATAACTTGTAAGCATGTGTCTCTGGAGGACTTGAGAATTCTGCCTTTCTTTTCTTCCTTGTCTCTCCAAAGGCAAAAAGCATTGTTATCTTGCTGGAGTATGATCGAAACAGAGCCCAATATGCAACAAGGAGCCCTGAGGTTTCAACTGTCCTTTGTTACTTAAAAGCTGACATTAGGAAAATTATTTAACTTCTCCTTCATGCTTTAAAAAGGGCTTAAATAAAATAAAAAATATAAAAAACTTCTCTTAACCTCAGTTTCTTATCTATAAAATGGGATTACAAAAGGTATTTCACAGCGTAGCTATGAGGATTAAATAAAATGAAAAAAAATGCTTATATGGTTTTAAATCTTAGTTTGATCTATTTCTCAATAAAAGTCATAAAGATATAATGTTCAGTTATCCTCAGCATTTTCAGTTGTTGCTATTGCCAATTACTGATGATTGAACCAAAAAGTGGAGTAAAATATCTGTGGAATTTCTGCAAAACTCTTAGTCCGTAATAAACCATCTGAAGCTCTGCTTTCACACAGGCGAATCGGAGCTCAGGCCGACAGGCCAAGGGAAGACCTGAGCTGCTGCTCCGTCCATGGCTGCTCACGGCGAGCAGCGGCAGTGGCCCCTGACACCTAGCAAGCAGGTGCTCTGCGCCAGGCGCGACGCTGCCAACTCTGTATTTCTCCTCTCCTCTCATCCTCTGCACAACCTCAGGAAGCTTGAGTCCTCTGCACGGCACCACGGACCCCAGCGGGGGCCGCACATGTGGCCCAGGCAGACCACAGGCAGCCTGCTCTCAGAAAGGAAGGCTTGTTATTCCCAGTCTGAACCCTGAAGCATGCTAATTAACGAGCAATCTGTGTCCCTCGCTACTTCGCTTCCTTTTTATTTTATACTCTCTTGATCTATTGTGACCTCAAAAGGGGCCTCTCCATCATCTGCCTCTCTGTTATATTGCTCCTTCCACAACTGCTAGGGTGCTCTGAACCCAGGCCACCCATAGTCCTGGGGAGGTCTCTGAGAGCCCACGGCACTGGCTAACAGCACCGCGGTTGCTGTCATGCCTTCTCTTTCAGGAGTACGAGAGATCCTGGGAGGCAGGAATGATGCCTCATTTATTGTCGTATCTGCTGGGGTGTGTGGGAGGATGGCAGGGGCTGCTTCCCGTCACGTTCTATTGGGACAACGGTTTTCAACCCTGGATGTACATTTAGAATTACCTGGAAAATTTAAAAATACATATTATATATCCAGGCCCATACTCAATCCCAGTTCAGTGGAATCAGACTCTCCAGGTTTGCGGACCGAGTCCCAAGACCCTGATGTATAGGTAGGGCTGAGATCCACCACATTTGAGCATGTGTCCTGGCTCCTCTCTGCCGCCCCTTGCTCATCTGGCTGACTTTAGGAGGAAGACGGGTCTCTTCGGGCCCTGCTAGCCTGCAGAGAGCCTGCCTGTTCTGCCCCTGGCCGTGTCTTGGATAAGAAGCCTGTGCCTTGCCCTCGTGGGCAAGGCTTGTAACGCCCTAGCGCTATCTGTGTCTGGGCGGTTGGGCTTGTTTGATTCTGGAGTCCCCTCTTAGGAAACCCATTATTACTGCAACCTAAGCCTCATTCTTTAGGATTTGTTTTCAATAATAAATTTGACATTTACATGTCCATTGGTCTGACCCCACACACCCTATCACTCGATTTAGAATTTAGGAAGGGGAGAGATTTATTATCACTCTCAAACTCTATAGCATCCTTTTTCTTGCCTGGTGCCCAGGCTATAATAGGTGCTCAATAAATATTTGTTGAATGAATCAATTCCCTATGCACTTCCAGTAATATCCATCCTCTAAATTTCAGTCTCACTTTCTCTCTGTCTCTTTCTTCCTCCACAGGCTACAGATGGCATAAATGCTGCAGTCCTTGGGAAGACTGAAAAAGCAGTCAGACAGATGTGTTGTTCATAGCTCCCTAGTCAGGCATAACTAAACATTTACATTTATTACCAATTAGAGGGGAAACAGACTGTAGTTTTATGCACTGTATGTGGCTGGATATATTTCTTTTTGGGATCTCACTAAAAATTTGAAAATGTACCATTGGATCTCACTCTCTTACCAGCTTGAGCCTCATACCATTTAAATAGAGGTCTACCAATGACAGCACGAATTGATTGTCATTGTCCTACTCAAGCACAGAACACCATGGAGGTGGAAAAACAATGCCATAGAAAGACAACTGACCCAGTGTGACGGTTTGAGGCTACTCCACTAGGACTTTGCGGCATGTGCAGAAATGACGGGGTCACGGCAGACTTTGTTGAAGGCTGTGCGCGTAAAGTCATCGATGGCACGTGGTGGACAACCATGCTGTAAACACACGGAGCTTTGCTGTGTTTGCAGCCCTTTTTCTCTTTAGGGCAAAATAGAATGAGTGAAAATAGTACCAGCGACTTTAGAATCATTGGTTCCACAGAACATCAGACCCAATGCTAAAGAATTCACTGGGTTTAGCTGAGTCCACCTAACCTGGTATACATCTGACATATAAAACGCTGACCCAACCTCATCAAAAAAGTCAAAGGAAAGCACTGGCTAAGGCACAGGTAAACTGAGTCCTGGTCTCTGCTCTTGCTAACCCAGCTTCTTCACTTGCAGAATCAGAGACTGCTTGCAGGAACTTTGCTAAAGAAATGATGAGATTTAATTAAAGATTTATAGACTGTATAAGGATCTTATCATATGGCTATTTACAATAGAAGCGATTCCAAAACTACTTAAATGCCAACAATAGGGTAGAGACTGGTTAATGTATTATGGAAAAATAAGATGAATCACATAATCAGTCATGGTTTCACCGCAATGAGGTACCACTTCACACTCAGTGTGATGGATGTAACGGACGGCTATACTGTAAAAACAAGCAAACCAACAGAAGTTAACAAGTGCTGGTGAGGATGTGGAGAAATTGGAACCCTCTTGCACTGCTGGTGGGGGTATAAAATGATACAGTAGCTATAGAAAACAATTTGGCAGTTCTTCAAAAAGTTAAACATAGAATTACCAGGTGATCCTGCAATTCCACTGTAGGTGGAATTGAAAACAGGCACTCAAAAAGGTACACGTCTGCACATGTTCTTAGCAGCACTGTTCACAAGAGCCAAAAGGTGGGAACAGCCCGGCTGTCCATTAATGGATAAATAGTGGTATTGACATGCAATGGAATAGTTCAGCCATAAGAAAGAACGAAGTACTGATACATGCTACAAGGCGGATGAATCTCCAAGACGTTGCGCTGAGTGAAAGGAGCCAGACTCAAAAGGTCACATGGCGTATGGTTCCGTTCATATGAAATATCCAAAATAGGTAAATATGGAGACAGAATTCAAATTGGTGGTTTCCAGTTGCCGGGGAGAGGGAAGAATGAGGAAAAGCTGCTTAATGGGAATGGGATTCTACCCTGGAGTATAGAAACGTTTTAAATCTAGATAGAGATGGTGGTTGCACAACATTGTGCGTGTACTAAATGCCACCAAACCATTTGCTTTAAAATAGTAAGTTCTACGTTATGTGAATTTCATCTCAAATTATTTTAAAAATCATGTTCTTTTAAGAATATTTACTAGTATGGGAAAATTCACAACAGGCACCTATTTTTAAAAACTGGACTTAATATAATCTTAATTTTGTAAGATTAAAATGTATGTGTGAGTATGTGTGTGAATATGTACAACACATATGCACACACACACATATATATGCACATATATATATATATATTTGTATACATATTCATCATCCTTCCCCCAAAAAACTGAAAAGAAATTCAGAACTCTGATATTTGAATTATAGGTCATTTCATTTTTATACTCTTTAAAACAAGCATATGTTAATTTGATAATTTGAGAGAAAAGAAATGTTATTGAATAAGAATTGGGTCATAAGGGCATCACTAAAGTTTCTTCCAGCTCTACAATTCTAGGAGTCTGAATGTGTTGCATTTGCTGGAATGCCTAGTAGATGTCGGACAAGAGCAGATAACCTCTAGGGTGGGCACCTAGGCAATATGGGAGCACAGACATTTAGAACACAAACAGTTGTTCAGGCAATCTGTACGCATAACTTTAGTCCTTATCACATTGACTGTAAGTGGTACCACTAGAACAACATACATACCCACGATGTAGCTCCATGGCCCGTTCTCTCTGATGGCTCCTGTAAGAGTCATCTTCAGGGTAACATTCATAGCTCTTTTCATACATGCATTTCAAAATAAAATAAATGTCCCTGTCCTGCCCAGCCACCCTAGCTGAATCCTTGCTAGTTAAAATAAACTGAATTGCTTGGCTTTTTCTTTTCTTCTCTTTCTTTTTTTAAAATAACATTCTCCAGTTGATGTATTCCAATGGTTGGCTTCCTAAAATGATTATCACTTGTTTGGCTTGTGGGAGCCCGAAATTTTTGCTATCTCATCCTCCTCCCATCACTCCGTATCAAAGTGACCTATTAAGAACACCGAAGGTTAAAAAGGAGAGTTTTATTTAATGTTTACGTAGTCTAAGA
This sequence comes from Indri indri, assembly GCA_004363605.1. Classification (NCBI taxonomy): domain Eukaryota; kingdom Metazoa; phylum Chordata; class Mammalia; order Primates; family Indriidae; genus Indri; species Indri indri. The sequence continues at coordinate 44,902 of RJWJ010000438.1, read as the reverse complement.
ATTTTTCTCAATAGTCACAGATTTTTAAAATTTTTAGCGTTTATAATTGTGCACATTTATGGGGCATATGTGATATTTTGATACAAGTATACAACCAATGGATAAATAAAGAAGATGGGGCACGTATTCACAATGGAATATTCTTCAGCCACAAAAAAAGAACAAAATCCTGTCATTTGCAGCAACGTGGATGGAACTGGAGGTCATTATGTTAAATGACACAAGCCAGGCACAAAAATACAAATATGGCACTCTCTCGCTCACATGTGGGGGCCAAAAAAATCAATCTCATGAAGGTAGTAAATAGAATGGTGGTTACCAAAGGCTGGGGTGGGTAGTGGGAAGGTCGGGGAGGGAAGGCAGGTTGGTTAATGGGTACCAAGTACAGTGGGAGAGAAGGAATAAGACCGAGAGTTCAACAGCACGACAGGGTGCCTATAGTTAACAATAATGTATTGTATTAACATATTTCAAAATAGCGAGAAGAGAAGGTTTGGAATGTTCTCAACAAAGAGAAATGGTAAATGTTTGAGGTGATGGATACCTCAATTGACCATATTTGATTATCACACATTGTAGGTTTGTATCACAGAATTTTTTGGTTTTGGTTTTTTATTTTTCCCATTTTATCATCTTCAGTGATTTTCTCTAACCCCTAATTCCCTTTGTGGATTAAGAATCCCCATTCTTCACCTCACTATCTTTGGGTCAGTAGGCATCAAAAAACTGGATTACTAAAATATTTGTGCAGAGAAGAGACCAGAAGATTTATTTCCGATGGTGGAAAATCCCCTACGTGGAAGGAGCAGGTGCTTGGACCTTTGCGGAGAAGGGTGAAGCCTCACTTAGCGTTTCCAGTGGAGAGATGATTTACAAGGAAAATGAATTCAGGTGCTGTTTCAGAAAAGCTGTGAGTCAAAAATGCATAAAGTAATTTGTAGCAGAAGAAGACACAGAAGGTTGAGAGTTTGTTCACAAAAGCCTGACACACCGACACAGGAGTCATTGACTGTTCTCACACCCACAAAACGGAGGTTCGAGGAAATTCTGTGGCTAGAAATCGGGGACATGTCCAGACTGTGCTTTGAGAAGATGGGAGGTGAGTCACTTTGGTCGCTAATAGCACTGGTTCTATAAACATGAGACAGAAATAAGTTGGCTTCCCCAGTCACTGGGAAGGCTGAGAGACAGAGCTCTAGTGTTTACTGAGAGAAAAATCTGAGATGAGAGATGTTACCAAAACCTGACTTACATGTCAACTTCGCAGGTACCAAACTCCATCGAATAATTAAGCTCTGATAATTACAGACTTGGATATAATCGCACGGCAAATACGCTCTACCCAGGGCAGCAGCGTGTGCTCTCTGAGGTGGGCTTGTGCGCGTGCTGTCCTGCAGGTCAGGGGCAGGGTGCTGCTGGGTCAGAGGACAGTCTGAGGATTTGGGCAGAGACTGCATCCCTTCCTAAGTCCTCCCCTGGGCAACTGCTTTTCTGTTGAATTGTAAAGCTGTGAGCCCTCCATGGATAACCTGACACACCGATTACTGTTTTTCTCGCTCTTTCTTTGAGAGGACACTCATCCAGCCCCAGGGGAAGCATGCGGTACTGGATTCAAGAACAGAAGACACTCCCTCCCCCAGCTCGGCCCAGATCTCCAGAGCAGGTCAGCGTTTATCAGACAGATGTTCCTGCATCCTCGCTAGGGGAGCGCAGCATTCGCGTGTCTTGCCCGGGCCCACCGTGGAGCTGCTGGCGCAGGCCCTACTCCCTGGATTCCTGGCCCTGAGATGACACTTCACAGTCACCTACATTAAACTGCACTTTCCTTTTGCCGGCCTTGGGTCAGCCAGGAAACAAAATCAATAAATAAAGTCCCTCGGGATCTAGCATACGGGACCTAATTAGTTGCTCTATCTTCGAGTTTGGTTTATCAAGAGGAAGACATAATACTGTCTAGGTAATATCCTCCTCTGAGTGTTGTCTGTATGTGCGGGTCCGTGTGCCGCTATGCCGCAGCATGGCGTATCGTGTGCTCTACGTGACGTGAACATCAGTCCGTGTTGTCACTCGCAGCGTCTCAGATGTACTGCTTCCCCCACTGCGTTACTCAGGGAGCCTTCCTTTGATGTCTGGAAACTCAGGACTCGGGGACAAGACAGGAAGCCATGTCAGGCACAGCGGCTCTGAGTGGACATCCCTCCATGTTACCAAAAACCCCTCCTGTTTCCCAGTTTTTCTCTGCATTAATGATAACGGGATATATTTCTCCCTTGGTGCCATCTTTGCATCTCAAAGAATTAGTTGAGGGCAAACAACAGGAGGAATACGAAGGATTTGCCTCCCCCAGAGTGTCTGGGTTATAGCACATGGGTTGGGCTGCCTCTCACGCAGGACACGGGACGCTCTGACTCACTCTGCACGCGGCATGTGTTCTGCTCTGTTTCTCTAGCGCTCAGCGTGGGTTTCTGTGGAACCAAACACTCTCTCCTGCTCTCCCTCGTGACCCACGCTCTACGATGGCTGAGTGGAATTAGAATCAGAGTATGTTATCACTGCAAGAAACAGACGCTGTCCTGCCCAGCGTTAGGGACAACTGAGATCAACACCACGGAGACATCGAGGTTTGTGGCAGAGAATCAGAGCGACGCTGAGTTCAGTCAAGGATCCAGACGGCAGGTCAGATGGAGCGGGCAGAGACGGGGCTCTGGGAGAGGATGACACAGGCCAGTCAGTCTCCAGGCGTGAACAGGAGCAGGAACTGGGGAGAATACGGGGGAACGCGGCTGCAACTTTGGGAGGCGGGGCCTGGGGAGACCTAGATCACTCCAGCCGGCGACATCTTCTTGGCCCCACGCTATTTGTGATGGGCTGGGTACGATTAAGCTACTGGTAGTTTTTTTACATCAGAGGTGATGGCGAAAGCTAGAGTGGTGAGGGGGTGGACAGTGTAGGGCCAAGAACACCAGATTCCGACTCTCAGTCCAGTGTTCCTTACACAGGGCCGTGGGGGGCCCAGACTCTGGGATCACACTGTCGGAGCTCTGGGATCTGTGGGGTCTGAGCAGCCCAGCTCTGGAGGATCTGAGCCTCTTTTCCCTTCCCCACCAGAGTGAAAAGAAAGCCTGACGCTGGGGCAGAGATCTCCAGAAATACTCTAAAGGGCCAAGGTAGAAATGGCCGTGGAGGACGCTGGCTGCCTTTGGCTTGCCCAGACCACGGGAGCCTGTGGCCAAGCTGCCCGCTCTGTGCCCAGAGGCTGAGTGTTCAAGGACCTTCCATCAGACTCTCCTCTTATCCTCCTCCCACCAGCATTTTTCTTCTTTCTCGCTTCCTTCCACCCACCCCCTTATTCTCTCTTTCCGTCGATTCTTAGCCCCATTTCCCAAAGCTCTAAGTTTATCCTTGACTTTTAATGTCATCACGATCTTACATCTTTCAACTTCCATGTTTCAATCTCTTACCTTGACAGTTCTGAGCTTCTCTTTGTTTTCTAACAAGTTGCTTTGCTCTGCCTTCTTTTTCTGTCCTGTTTTTCAACGCTTAATCATTTGAAATGTTAAGCCTCAATTTTAACTCTTTCTTTGTCTGATTGTTTTTAATTATCTGTTGACTCACTTCAGAATTTTCTGGTCTTTTGTTTCATTTTCTAGTCCATATTTTATCTATTTTAAAAACTCCCTTTTGGGCCATGTGCGGTGGCTCACGCCTGTAATCCTAGCACTCTGGGAGGCCGAGGCAGGAGGATCGTTTGAGCTCAGGAGTTAGAGACCAGCCTGAGCAAGAGTGAGACCCCATCTCTACTAAACATAGAAGGAAATTAGCTGAACAACTAAAAACGTATATAGAAAAAATCAGCTGGGCATGTCGTCACATGCTATAGTCCCAGCTACTCAGGAGGCTGAGGCAGGAGGATCGCTTGAGCCCAGGAGTTTGAGGTTGCTGTGAGCTAGGCTGATGCCATGACACTGTAGCCTGGGCAACAGAGTGAGACTCTGTCTCAAAAAAAAAAAAACCAAAAAAAACTCCCTTTGCTCCTGCCCTGCCCTGCTTCCTCCGTGTTCACGGTGCTCTATGATGACCAAACAAAACACCAGCCTGGGGTGAGTACGGCGCTGAGAGCCCACAGCACCAAAAGGAAATGTGGAGGCTTTCTCCCTCCCAGATGCCCGGATGTATGTCTTTTCCATTCCTCGCATAGATTTTCTAGCTTAGTTAAAGATGGCTTTGCAAAGAATTTTGCCCTAGGAGACTTGGGAGACTTGTGGATAGATCCCTAAGAGCCCAAGCCCCGCTGTTGAGAGAGCACGCCTCGCTTGCTGAGTGTTGGTTATTTACAGTTCATGCTACCCAGGCACTTCTGGGAAAGGCCTGTTTTAAAATCTGTGGTCTCCGAAGTTTAAGCCATTGGCCTGTGAGCAAATCGTCAAAGTGGTTATCCCTGGGCAGGAAGGGAATGAAAGAGGGAGACGCCTTCCAGGCATTTCTGGCCAACTGTGGTCAGGAGCCAGGCAGGGCGGAATGGAGGGACGGGGCAGGACTCTGACCCCACAGCTGCGTCCATTGGCTCCTCACACAGCGGTTTCTCTGCCCTTTCTGGGGAGGATCGTAGGATCAGCCTATCTGCACGTGACCACCACGCCACCATCTTTCCCTGGTCATGAGAATGCAATTACAAAGAGTTTCTGAATGGGAGCAGATGTACCTCTGCTAGGGGCTCCTTTCAAACCACCAGGCCTTGTACCTGTTGACAGAGGCCTGCCCACGGGGCGTTATCTGTGGTTCTTCTCGCTTTCTGATATGGCTGCGTTTCCTGGCCCTCGCTGCCTCCCGATGTCATGCAATCCGTGCTGTGCAGGAGTGTGGTTGAGGCTGGAGAGGTTTAATTCTTAACTAGACAGCTCGGGGAGGAGCAGGATGGAGGGAGTCCCCATCACACATACAGTGGCACCGCCTGTTGTCAGCCAAGCCAGTGCACTGGTGAGATGTCCCACCTGAACGCTGGCACTTTTCTTCTGAGTCTGACAACTGCAACATATCATAATGGGATTCTCTTTAGCAGCAGCCGGTAGGTTTTGGGAGCCCGTTACACACATCTTAGCATCGGGTGCCGAGGAAGCCACGTGGTGCATGAGTTTTAGTCTTTGCCTTCAGGGACCTTACAGCGTAGTTGGTGACACAAGAAATACCCATAAGATAGTCATGCGGCTCACAAGGCCCTCACCTCTCCGGGAGTTTCTCCCCCTCCCTCCGCCTTCATCTCACTAAAGGCCTGCTCATCCGCAGGGCAAGCTTTGAGGTTACTGTCTCAAGGGAATCTGCCCTTCCTGGGTTTGCGAGCCCTCTGACTGCCTTTCACCAAAGTTTTTTCAGAACTTTACCTTTGCGCTTTGTGATTTTCTGTTATTCTTTCCCCCCCACTAGACAGTGAGCTCTCTGAGGGCAGAGACGGTGACTAGTGCACTGTTCCATCATCAGCACACGGTATAGATAGAGACTCTGCAAACGTATTTCAAATAAATGAATCAGTTAACAATAAGAGGCAGCATATGTTACATACAGAAAGCATGGAAGAGACCACTGATTCTGAAGGAATTTAGAAGGGAATGGGAGAATGAGCCATTAAGGTATTATGGGAGAACTGTGGACCTGGGTAAGAGTGAATAAGCTGGCAATTTTGGTGACCCAAGGCACCTGGTTCATGCACATTTGTGTCTCGTCTAGTGCCGTGTTGAGGGTAGGTGTGGAGTCCATTGATCACAAGGAACTTGATACGGGCTCATTAACATTCTTCCGGAAGAGATGGCATCGTGATTCTGAGCTCAATACCTCCAGCCCCCCTGCCCATGTGAGTGTGTGTGTGAGTGTGTGTGCCTGCGGGTGTGGATGTGAGAGAGACAGCGGCGACTGGCCGGATGACCTCTTTCAGCCGGCCTCCGTCACTGCCGCTTCCCAAAAGCCCCGCATGCAGCCGTCTATGGAGTGGTAGAAAGGACCTCATTACTGCAGCCCTCCAGCTTGTGTTACCGGTGGGGGTCCCGGGTGTGCATAAAGAAACGTGTGCGGCAGTATCTGTCAGCACAAGCGACACGGTCTGAGAAACCTTCACAAACAAGCAGCGTGTAAAAGGGACACAGACAGGAAAACAACCAGTGGGCACTGGCTCGAGCTGTGTAAATAGATCACATGCGAGGGAGGGAGAGAAGTGCCTGGAGAGGTAAGGAGCTTGTAAGCCGCGCCACTATTCCACGCGTATTTCTTTTATCACCAAGTACGTTGGAAAGTCCCAGAAGGCAGGAACTAAACCTCATACTCCACGTAGCTCCCTCGGCACCTAATACCAAGGTCTGTCTGTGACAGGCACTCAGTACCTATTGCCCGCTGCGGGAGAGAATACCCTTCTCAATGACCACATGGAAGAGGACGCAGTGAGGGCACCTGGTGGGGCTCATGCCGAGGGGACCCGGGCACAGTTCTAAGTGGGAGAAAGACCTGGTCTGCAAAGAAAACCGAGGAGGGCGGTCCCGTGGGGCTAGCGGCAAGTAGTAGTACATTGTGCAAGGTAGGAAGGGCAGTGCTATTGCACGCACGTGTGGTCAGAAGAGTTGCAGGCAAAGGGATTCCTGCCACCAAGCCAGGGAGCGGGGAAGGGGGGTTAGCAAGAGCTCAGCTGCCAGTGGACAAGGAGGGAGAAGAAAGATGAATATCATGAATGACCAGCCACCATTGAACGTGCTGCCAATATCAGACGTACAGAACAGATTCCGTGGAGTTTGTGAATGCAAGGCTTGGCTGGGAAGTTAGGAGCTCTTGCATGGAACAACTGAGAATGGAGGTTGGACGAGTGCTTGCTTCGCAGGGTTCACGAGGGTTCCTCTAATTTAATACATTTGTATTGAGGGTCTGGCGTGGGCGAGCAGATGCGGTGGTGGCTCTGACATAGCCCCACCCACCTAAGCGGGGTCTCTGGCAGAGCAGGAAGGGATGCATTAAGAGGTTCAACCTCCATTCTGGTGGCTTTTAGGAAAAGAAGCTTCACTAGGTGTCTGAAAAGGGCAGTTACCTGCCTGCATGATGCCCGAGGAAGAAGACTCAACCACAGAGCCCAGGCTAGACTGGCGGGAGAAGGACTGGCGCTGGGAGCTGGCCCAGGGCTGCCACAGTTGTTGGGAATAAGGGCAGCCTCTGGCCCTGAGTGGGGAGAGAGACAGGAAATGACCAAAGCGATGTGTCCAACTCTGCTTGGATGTGGTGACGCTGAGGATGAGGACAGAGAGGGGAGAAAGGCCGCCATGTAGTTCCCAGCCTCACAAGACAAGTGTCCTAAGGGGGCCTGTAGGACCTGCCCCGTAGAAGGAGCACAGATCAGGAGTAGACACAAGGCTCTCCTGCCGGCTGTTGGACCTCGGGAGAAATCATTCTGCTTCAACCTTGGCTTATTTATCTTAAGAAGAGGCTATTCCAGCCTTAAATGGTCTATGATTTACAGCAGTACTTTGGTGCGAAAAGTATGTAATGGACGACATAAATTAATGATATGCTAAATTATACTATGGATGGAAATAAGGACTGAGATTTGTACACTGCTTTACACTTTCCGAAATGTTTCTGCGTGCATTATTTAACTTGATCCTTACCAAAACCACTGAGATAAATACATTTCATTCATATTTTATAAACGAGGAAACAGAGGCTTTGAGCCTCGTCCTAAGGCTACAAGGGGTAGTAAGTGGCAGAGATAAGACTCAACCCACCCCCAAAATCTTGGCCTTCTCTGTTGTGTGGGAACTTAGAGGTCTCCCTCAGTTATCATCAGCTGTGAATTCTTGCTGCGCGGAGGATGGCATTCGACTTTATTGTTATACTATTACTATCGTCTCAGGACATTTCTTTGTTCCTTACCCCACTCATTAGTCATACATTTACTGATCACCTACTACGCGGTGGCCTTTCTCCCGTCTTCGTCATACATTACTGACCACCTGCCCAGGCATAGAGCTCGACACTGGGAATGCAGCAGCGAACAGGGAATGGTGCCTGCTCAGAAGCAGCTAGTTGGTGAAGGAGCCGCAATAGGAAGGTCAGTAATCATTTACAGCATAGCATGCCAGGTCCTGTCTCGGAAGCACAAATGAAGGAAATGGTAGATGTCTGGGTCCCTTTTATCTGAGGCTGGCACCATCTCATTCCACTCAGACCAAACCCCTGACAAAGGGTTCAAGGCCCCCTCCTTGCTCAAAGCTCCTCCAACGTCAGGTTGCCATACCGTGCTATTTTCTAGAACCCTACCTCTCTCTCTTCTATCACCATCTATGGTGACTTCATTTTCATTTTCCTCTAATTTATTGTTCAGTACACATTTTCAGTACTTCTGTGGAGGGCACCGTGGTAGACACACAGGAGTTTTATCAGGTGGGTACCACAGGTACATGTCTTACTCCTTCATGGCACTAGGTCTGAACATGGTAGGCAATCAATAAACATTTGTTTGATTGATTGAGGTTCCCAGATTGAGCATCTGCGTGGTGGAGAGGCACCAACATGAATCTCCTAAAAGTACTTCCGTGAAACCAGACAAGTGAATTCAAGAGCAGCTACAATGTTTCCCTGCAATGTCTCAATTTGATAAATGCAGCCCACACGCCTACCCCGACCCCCTCGATCCATAGTGTCAGGGGCTTCAACAATGACATTCAGAGTGTGCGAGTTCACCATTGTTGAGCAGAAAGGGAGACTTTGACTTTTAAAAGTCATTGTGTGAAAGAGATCTTGATCCAGCAGGGAAGATGTTAAGAATCAATAAAAGAAAAAAAACATATTGTTGTTATTTTTACCCACATCCAGTTTCTGGCTGTGCTGTCATCTGAAGGGCCTCGGCACATACGCTGCTTCTGAACGCGGTTTCCCCGTCCGTAAGGTCATCCCTGGCCTTGATCCTCGACTCGCAGGGGTGTTTGGAAGCCCAGGGAGGCGGCGTCTATGCTGCGCATGCAGGTTCCCGGACAACAGGCATTGTGGGAATAAAGGACTCACCCTATTTACGGTGCGCACAGCGGTTCAGAAGTGTGTCGATGCCCTGTCCCCTTTCCTCATGTCTCCTCACCCCAGCCTCGCCTCTGCCTGTACACAGAAGCGCACGGTTAGGCTCTACCTGCAGTCGCATTAATTGAACGGGGCCCTTTGAAGTCCCACCCAGTTTACCCGGCCTGCCTGTCTTTCGGGGCTTTTGCAAGCCCTTCTCGTTACTGAGGAAGGGAGGAACACATCAGTTGGAAAGGCAACGCCTTGGCTCCTGTATGAGGTCAGCTTCTTCCTGAAGGGTGTCCTTGCCCCTCGAGCCATCTCCTCATCCAGACCACGAAGGCTGGGTGCAGGCACTCTCTTGCTCTGTTGCCTCGGCAACTACTCCTGTTTGTCGAGAATGAAGTTTACTGTTTGGTTGTCGTTGTTTCACAGGAGGGGTGAATAAACTCTGTGGATTCGGTGGAACAAAGGAATCAGCCCAGTGAGTGACAGAAGGGGAAGGCAAGTGCAGAAAACCTCTGGAGAGGCCACTGCTGGTGCCTGGAGCCCACAGAGCAGTTATGCATTTAAGAAAAGCCATTACAGCCAGGACACAATTTATCCAGAACGATTTCAAGGCGGGTAAGCAGAGATCTCGGCATGTTGGACCAACATCTATGAGAATCATAAGAACGGGGGACTTCACAGACAGGGCGGAATCTCTCTCCAGGGAAGACTGCACAGACACATTTGGTTTATTTTCCTCCTCCCCAGTGAACACAGACATGTGGATCCACCGGCATTTACTGAGGGCCCCTCAGTCCAAGGCTCTGTGGTCAACAGTACAATTTAGCAAAAACCTTCCTTAGTGACACATGCCACATGTATCCTTAAAGCACAAACATGCTATTCAAGTGGTTCTACTTAACGGTAGTTTGGTATTTAATCTTGTTTTTATTTTTAATCTTTCTAATTTGGAAGACTTGGCATAGTTGTGCAAGCAAAGGCAACTTGAAGATTCGTGAGTTTGAGAGAGGAGCATTCTGACCCATTTCAACTGCTGAGCGTTGACACCTACACATTGGACCGTTTGCTCTTTGGGTTGTCACCAAGTACAACTCTTACGTTACTGCAAGAGCAAAGTGGGTTGAGTGGGGATGAATTAGTTTGAATGTCAATCACAGGTTTAAAAAAATGTACATTGATAGCTTTTGTCATCCTTATATTCATTCATCAAATATTTATTAGAGTCTGATTATATTTGCAGGCACTGTACGAGGCTCTAGTGGTATAGAGCCCACAGATGCTGTATTCTCTTTCAGTCCCATAGTCCATGGTGGTGTGCACACAAGTGCTTCTGGTACTAGCAGAAATCAGATGGAGGAGATAGAGTTGCCACACCCAACATTTACCATGAAATTACACAACTTTAGGGGCGAAAGGGCCTTCAGAGACCATGATCTCCAACCTCCTATTTAGCACAACAGTTCCTGTTTCAAGCATCCCTTGCAATGGTCACCATCTTCCACTGCTTCCTGCATCCTTCACTGCTTATCCAGGAGCAACTCTACTTCTAGAACATTCTCCCAGTCTATCCACCCACAACACTCACCTGCCTCACTCTAATGGTCTCCTAGCAGGTGTCCCTGAGTCCATTCTTTTCCTCTCCATAATCCATTCCGCACAGTTCCACATAGCTGACAGAGTGGTCTTTTAAGAATGCAGGTCAGATGATGTCTCCTCTACTTAAAACCCTTCAAAGGCTCTCTCCTTACTTGAATTAAAACTGTAACTCCCCACCCTCCCCCACACCCCCTGACATGCTCAGGCCCCTGTTCATCTCTCCGGCCTCCCTTGCCAGACATCCCAGCATGGCACTCGTCACTACCTGGGGCTCAATTGCTTGATTGCTTGTTTCTGTTACTGTCTGTGACTAACACACACACACACATACACACACACACACACACACACACCAAAATGTGCACTAAAACTAAGCTCTTTGGCAGCTATTACTTGTCTTTGTTTACTTCTGCTTACAAACGTGTCTCTCAGAGTGAGCATTCATAATTACTTGTTGAATTTCAAAAAAGCTAGCATCTTTAATATCTCTCTGAGTGACAGGGAATATCTGTCCTATCAGGGTCCCCAATATATATCATTATAAGAGTTTGTTCAGTTTTTCCTTACATTGTGCAAAAGTTTCTTTCCTTTACTATCCACCCATTGGATTTTGTTCTGTTACATGAAATTAACCCACTTCCTGTGTATGTAAGCTTTTTAAATGTTGCACGGAGTTTTTATGTCTCATCCCATCTTCTGTTTCCCAGGCTAAACACTAACAGGTCCTTCATCCATTTGACCTGTGTTGATTTTCAAATCCTTCTCTCTCGTTTCCTTTGCTCAGGAAAAATACCGGTTTGCCTGGTTCCTCTTAAATGTGGTGATTGGTTTAGCTATCTATCACAGCTATCTAGGGAAGACAGGATGAGTCAATGAACAGGAAACGTGTGGCTGGTGAAAAAGAAACTTGATCCAATGTTATAAAACATTTATTGATCACTTACGTGAAACTAGTTTAATGTCTGACTGATTAACCCTAATTGAAGTCTCTGCTCTGCTGAGCCCAGTGTACCTTCCACTGGATTTTCAGCAATGAACTGATGTGTGTATTAGCGAGAGGAGTCGCAACTAATTTTCGGTCCCTAACTGCCCCTGAGACATGCTAGTGCTCAATAAATACGGTATCAAAATAATTATAATAAAATTATGTGAAATCCAAGACTTGGTAATTAATGAAGAAATATTTGAACTGTCAGAGGTGTCTTGAGCCCTAAAGGGAAAAATAATAACCTGACAATATAAGTGAAATATGAGATCAACCAATTAATTAGCAGAATAATTTAATCTGATGCTCTGAAAGTAGGCCAATTAAAATGCACTGTTACTATTTAACATTGATTAAGCAAGGTGCTAGATCCTGAACGGTTTGAAAATAGACCTTCTTCCTACCCTCAGGGAACTTAAAGCTAATTTGAGCAGTTGCATATGAAAAGGACAAAGGAACAGGAGGTGCAGTGTGGATTTGATTTACTTGCTGAAGCTCCTTTCTCTAGTGCTGGGAAGGAGCAGGGAAGGGCTGTGGCTGCCTCTACGACCTTCCAACCTTCTCCCCGGCTTGTCTCCAGCTCCATCCTTCTTCTCACCCTTTTTGGAGGTGGGAGAGGTCAAGATAGGACAGAAGAAATGATTTTTTTAAAACAGTTTCCAGAGAACATGAAGTCATCTACGCTTGAGCTAGTTAGTGGAAAAGAAGAACCCAGATATAATGACTACCTTTGATAATTTGTTAGGAACAATTCATTGGCTACTCATGAAACAACAATAAATACGAAAACAACTTGAAGCCATCTTGCCTTCTAGCTCATTCAGGGAATGCATGTACCCACTCCCAAATTTAATGATGACGCCAAGATAAACCACAAAGTAGCCCATTAACTACTCATTTAACTTTAATGAATTCTGGTCTCTAAAATAAATAAATACAACCTCAATGCATTTATAATTTGCAAGGCATCCTATAACTTCTCGTAAGACTTCTCTTTAGTTGTGAAATACTCGAGTATTATGGTCTCCCCTCCAACACCTCTACTCACCGGCTGACCAATGTTTTGGTGTCATGACACTGTCCCTGAGAGGGGAATCCCCCATTTCTTCCATCTCACTAGAAGGAAAACAGTAGAGGGAGCTCCCTTTTTCTCTTTTCTGGATTGCACGTACCCTGTTGGGGTGCCCTTTGAACCTCTTTTGCAGCATTTCAGATAGATTGTGTCGAGGTATTCATCCCAGCCTCTCGTTGGGAACTACCAGGGCTCCTATAGAAGACGATTCTGGCTGGACACCAACCATGGCTCTCTGTCTCAAAAGAGACCCCCCCAAGGCTGAGGATGGACAGGCATCCTGTTCCCACTAGTGCATTCAGCAATGTAACAGGCCACAGTGGATGATAATTTGCCAAAATGTGTAATAGTCCATTCGAACACACTAAATTATTGCATGTAAGCACAAAAAGAGCTCTGAACTCATTTACTAAAACTATCCCCAACTCGCAAAGCAACGTTCACCGACATCTATGTCCCCTACGTGTCTGTGACAGGGGTAAGTGGGACAAGTTTGCCTCAACCAAGCTCACTGCCCATAACTTGGGTTCTTGATACGTATTTACATGAAAATGGAACAGTAACACCAATGGAAACTACGAGTAATTGCACTCTGACTGAAGCTCACTAAGGCTAAGTGCTTCGCATACGTTATTTCATCAAATGCTCACAACGTACAAGGTACACATCACCATTCATTCCCATTTGATAGAGATAAAGAAATTGAAGCTTAAAAATTAAGTGACATGGTAACTGGCAGAGAAAACAGCTCAAGCCGGAGTCCGTCTGGTATGAATTTCCTTTCTCAGAACCTCTGTGACTTGTCGCCCCCTTGGGAATAATCCTTGGGAATAATGCGCTAGGGTACCAAGGCGACAGGCGTTGCTTGAGCATACATGATTTTGACAACTTACACGCGATTGCTCTCCCTAATGTCCGCATTGGCATGCTCAGCTCCTGGGTCTGCTCGCTTAATCTCCCCTCATAATCTTTACATGCATTGCACATATGCATGATCATGAGAATAATTTTACAATAAATTGCTGAAACCTAAGGGTGTTATCATGTCTCCATGGTGACCATCCTTTCTCCGCTGTGTCTGTGGTCACATTTGCACTAATCATCTAATTAATTGAGGTAACTTATTTAAAACTTTACATTATTATCCTCATCAGCCCCATCTGAAATGAACGATTGGTACCCCAACCTCTGCTCACCAAGAAGAAACAGAAAAGAAAATGGAGTATTTTTTTTTTTTTTTTGACAGTTGCGATGTATCACTTTCTTTGTCCTGAGGGCTGAAAAAATGTTTGAAATTGCAGCAAATTGGGAACTCAGGGCCAAATCCATCTTCCTCTGTAGAGGTTTTTACTCTTCCTTGAAATTCCTTGGGGTCTCCCATTTACTGACTGTTGCAAATTTAAAGTCTGGTTTCCCCAAGTAAGCTGTACAAAAGCCCCTGTCTACTCCAGATCCCAAGCCCAGCAACCATCGGTCAAACAGCCTTAGGGAAGCTTTTGTTTGTTTTTTACCTGGCACTGATGATTTTAATATTTCTCACCACTGAAAGGGGAAGGTCTAGGGCACACATGACATGGAACATCAGAGTAACTATCTGAGCATTGTCTGGGCTAGTGAGGCAGTCCTGTATTAGGTGATAGGGAGGACGTGGTTTTGCCTGACCTGACCCAGTCGGCTTTCACTCGGCCCTGGTACCTCAGTCATTCTAAGTGGAGGTGTTCTGAGGGCTGGAGAAGTGACGTGATTCATTATACTATACAACTAGTTAGCCACAAGGCAGAGATCAGAAACCTGTTCTCCTAACTCCTGCCTCAACCACTCCTTGGGCCTCTGCGCCAAAGCTAAATGAGTGAGTGTATTCAAGAAATCAAGACTGTGGAAAATAATGAGTCTGACTCTATCTTCCCCCCAGCAGTATATGAGAGAAAAATCCTTAATGATCTAATACACTGGGTGCACCCTTCGCACCACAGAGCGGGTAGCCAGATACCCTGGAAGTGCCCCTGGGGCAGAGGATGGGTGAAGGTACGTCATCATTCTGATTAAGCCTCCTGGGTCTGGTGAGTTGTATAGTCAGAGTAAAGCCGAGCACCAAGGTAATGACTTCAATTATGCAAATTAAGGACCCAGTGAAGAACTTCCTTTTGTACATAGAGTCCCAGCACTGGCAAACCTGGTCAGCTGTGCAAATGAACAAATTTTACCTGGTCGCCTTAACACACAATCTTTAATGTGCATATTCACCCAACTAACGTAATAGCTTGGTCTCTGCAAATGGAATTCTTCTTAAATGTGTAAGTGGCTCTAAGTAGTTTAAAAAGTTTTAAAAGCACAGTAAGTATTGCAGACATGGCCTGTTAATAGAAGCTCTGCAGAATGGAAGTCAGCAGAGAGGACCATTAACGTGCAGATGGAGCAGTTACTGACCGCCAGCCTGACGCTCCCCCCGGCGTTCTGCGCAGTGGCTGCCCCTTGTCAACGCCGCTGTGGCGTGCGGAGGGTGACACATATTCTTCATTCTTTGGAAAGGGTGATATTCCAAGCCACATCTTCATATCTGGAATAACATACAAGAGGTTGATATAATGCTTGATTATTCAACAAATTAAACCTGGCCTTATATTTGTCCCTGAAAATGATCATTGAAAATGATCCGACTTTGTCTTTGCCTCTTCACCTGGTTTCTTACAATATTCACCCCCTCCCCCCGCCCCCCCGTGGCTTCTTCTTTTCGTAAATGCAATTTCATGATGAAAATTTAAAAATAACGTGAAAGCAGTTGATTGCCAGGGAAGGCAGTTCTCCTGCCTCTTGCTTCTTAGAGACATGTTAATACAACACCAGGGAGCATTTTCATTTTAAATAACCAGAAAGAAGGATATATAGGAAAAGAAATTGATATAATGTCAAACGTGTAATATAAAATTACTATACCATAATTTTATCAAAACGTATATGGTTTAAATTTATATATATTCAATATATATGATGCATATTTTATTTAAATATATAGTACTGTAATAGAAAAACTCAGCATATATTTTAGAAAATTGAATGCTAACTTTAAAAAAGCCTATAATTTTTGCACCTCTGGAATACTTCAGAAAGTTAATTTTCTCTACAGACTGTGGTAATTTTAATAAGAATATCCTAATATGACTCAGATGCTCATGAACAACTTCTGTGTATTGAAAATTGGGTCTGAAATAGGATTTGGGGCTGTCATTTTCATAAATGAGATCATATTTTGTGCATGTAGTTCCATTTTTAATAATTTTTAAATCTGAAATTAATAAAAAAACTCCAGTGAATTTTTTTTTTTTTTTTTTTTTTAAGGAAAAAGGCACTGCTTGTCTTCATCTGATCACTTCACTCCATGAAGTCCCCTGAGGACTCATCCAGGCACTGCATCTTGTCAGCAGCCCTATTAGTGTTGCTCTGTGAATGCATTTTATAAAGACGCCCAAAGTAAGTACGCAGATTCACTATAGGCCGGAAGTTGCCATCTAGGAACATTTAATTGTACGGCGTGTCATATCTTGTTTCTGAAAATATCATAATTATCCTTCATGGGATGTTGAGAGTTTATTTTGTCTACATCTGTTTATTAATAATTTAAACTTTTTATGAGAATTAAATGCTTATTTGTGAGGTAGAAGGTGAGATCCCTAGACTGCTAGGACAGTAGGTAACTGGTCTCCAGTTAAAGATCAGGGCTGTGATTGGCAGACACACCTCTGGGTCAGTCACTGCCGTGAGTGACACAAGGGGGGAGGAGTTGAATTAAAGACAATAACAAGGACTGAGGAAGAGAACATTTTCATGGGATTAGTTTCTGAATCTGTGCCTTAACCTTACCCCTGTATTTCAGTGATGTGTACGAGATAAAGCGGCCAGCACAGAAGGCCCATAAAGTGTATATTACTACTTCCGTCCTCTCCACTGCAAAGTTCCTTGGGTGCTCTTCCCTCAGCATGATTTAAAGTCTTCATATGTTCTGGGCACGCATACCTTTGGATGCATCTCTCAAACCATATCAAACATGCTTGTATATTATGTATGTGTTTAATGCACCCACATCCCACATGAGATGAAATTGATAGTTAATTGCAGAAGACTTCATTCAAATTATGATTGACTACTTGAGATAAATTTCGTAGGTCTCTAAACATTTATTATTTTTGCTTTTTCAATTTTCTTTCCATATTTTGGTGACATTATTTATTTATTTGTTTTAGGTCTCAAATATTTTCAAAGCCCTTGAAAAGCCCGTAGATTCTAGGTACTAAGCCCAAAGGTCTTCCCTTCTCTCCTATCTGAGAAGAAAAAGGATCATTGATGCTGACCAAGGCCGGTCCCTCCTCTTCGGCCTTCCACACCAGCCCTGGCATCCATCAGAATCATTTAGAGAAAGCCAATCATGTGACCACATGACTGGGAGTGATGATAATGTAGCATGAATTCCCACAACACAGAGAAAATGGGTCTAACCTTTCTTAGGACATGGCTTGGGGTGGCTTCACAGAGGAGGTGGCATTTAAGCTGGGCCTCAAGGGTGAACTGTAATTGGCTGGATGGGAAGGGTGGAGGTGGATGGGCATCCCTCATGGGGAAAGAGCGTTGGAAGGAACACTTGGGCTATAAAGTATCTCCATCTTCCTCATTTTCAAAGACTTCAGACGCTGTGATGATTAATTTTAGGTGTCAGCTTGACGAAATTAAGGAATACCCAGATAGCGGGTAAGGTACTATTTCTGAATATGTCTGTGAGGGTGTTTCTGGAAGAGATTGGCGCCTGAACCAATGAGCTGAGTCCACGCTCACTCAGCGTGGGTGGCACCATCCAATCTGAGGAGGGCTCAGAGAGAGCAAAAAGGCAGAAGAAGGGCAAATTCTCGCTTTCTCTTCTGGAGCTGAGACACCCTTCCTCTCCTACCCTTAGACGTCAGAACTCCAGGTTCTCTGGCCTTCGAACTTTGGGACCTGCATAAGCAGCCCCTGGGTTCTCAGGCCTTTAGCCTCAGACTGAGAGTTACACTGAGTCCTCCCCTGGTCCCAGGCCCCAGACTTGGACTGAGCCCCACCAGCAACTTCCCTGGGTCTCCAGCTTGCAGATGGCCTGGCCTGGGACGTCTCAGTCTCCATTACTGCATGAGCCAACTCCCCTAATAAATCCCTCCTCTTACGTATCTATGTATCTGAGTACCTATTCATGTCCGTCCGTCTGTCTAGCTAGCTATCTGCCTTCTATTGGTTCTGTTTCTCTGAATAGCCCCGACTAATACAGACACTTTGAACTAATTTTATTTTCTTCCTCCCTCTCAAATTGCCCTTTCTCCGCATGGCATTTTTCTCTTACCCCCATAAAATTAAATGTTGCCCTCAAGAGTCTGTCCTTGTCTCCCTCTTCTCTTTCTCTTTGTGTGGTCCTTCAGTAATCTTAAGGTTTCTCAATGCTATTCGCTATTATCTTATGTAGAACTTTATCTTTCTCAATCTCCACGGCCAAACTTTCTCTGAACTCGAGATGGTTTTCTTTTTCATTTGTATGGCGGGCATCTCCATGCACCCCAAACAGAGCATATCAGCTCCTCCAGAAAAGCTTGCCCTTTGTTCTGTGTTTCTTATTCATGTCACTATCACAAGATTTTCTTAGGCATTTAGATTTAAAACTTTAGGCTCATCCTTAACTTTCCTCCCCTGGCCCCCACGTCTAATCCGTTGGATGTCTCTCAGCTAGCCCCCTCTTGTCCGTCACTCCCTCCTCACCTCGCTCCTTCCCCCACTCCATCATTCATTCCCCTCTCCTAGATTAGGAAAGAGGCCTCCTACGCGGCCTCCCTGCCTCCATTCCCACCAACACAGACTACACACTTCAATCACAGAATGGCCGTTTCTGATCACATCTCCTCTGCTTAAGATGTTAAGGATGTTCCTTATCTAACAAATTAGGTTCAGAATGCTTAGATTATATTTGATGCCTCTACTACCTATCTTTTCACTATCAAATCAAATACACCCTTTTATTTACCTTTTGACCCATCAAACAGACTCATTGTCTGCTTCCCACAGGCACCTAGAATTTTTCAGTCTCCATGTTTTTGACTAGAAGGCCTCGCTCCCCACATCGAAACGTGACCTCTCTCTAACGTCAACCTAAACTCTCCCTCCCTCACAGAGCCCCCTTGCCCTGCGGCTTCCTCCCATCAGTCAGCTCCCCTCTCCAACCCCACATCTCATTGAAAGGGAGTTCTTTCTATTCTGCATCCACACTTAATTTTTTAATTAACCAACTTTTCTGTGTTTCTCCGTTTATAATCCCACGGCGTTTTCCCCATCGTTCTGAAGGCAACTCTTGCACTTTGCATTGATTCTGGAGATGCTCCTCCATAAATATCTGGTGGATGGATGAGTGCAGCCTTTATAGATTTTTTTTTTCCCTCTAACAAGTCTGATTTCACATCTCTAAGTCAATTGAAAAAATATTATACATGGAGTGAATGTATGTCTGTCTACTTGCAACAAGTTATTTTACGGGATAATTTGAAAGGGTGTTTATTTCTGGTGTGGAATTGTAATTCTTTATATAACTGTAAAAAGAAAAAGTAAGCTGGGGAAGGGATGGTTTTTGTGATATCCTCTTACAGGATAGTTGAGTCAAAATTTTGTATAATAAGGCAGGGAGTGAGCCAACGACAATTAACAGCAACAACAACAATAATTTGATAATCCATGATCCCTCAAGAACGAAGTATGTGCCAGACACTGTTCCATATATTATGCACCTATTGTTTCTGTTCTTACATTTCACAGATTTGCAAATTGAGGCTTAGAGAGATTAATTTCAATTATTTAAGTACTCAAGTACTTAATATTTAAAATCCAGGCTTAAGTCTTATTTTTATGGATCAGAATCCACTCCCCATATGATCCAAGGAATCTTCCTTTTCCCTCATGAAGCCTGTTCCATTTTCGCCCCACCCGTGGTTTGCATCTGCTCCTTCACGATGAAGTCATTTTTTCCCCAGAGTTTGGGTCGGCTGTTCCCAGGGATCTGGAAAGATGAAGTTATCAAGGCATGAGCAGCCAGAGCTTTTCCTCCTGTTGACTCACCTCAGGACACAGTTCCGCAAAGCTGCGTCCGAACGTGGTGTGCATGTGCCCAGCTCTGCCTGAACCGTGTGCCCAGGACACAGAGCTGTATGCCAGGAACACCTCTTACTGTTAATACTGATGGGCATAGTCTAGCTTAAAATATTCAATTTTAGAAGCTTGCTCATTGTCAAAAAAATTATGTCTACACTGATCTGTTACGATCGAAACCCCTACAGTAACGGCCACTCCTTGGAGTGTTGGAAGTTCCCTGCTGTATTACAGAAGCTGCCTGGAGGGCGTTCCGTGTGGGTAATGGGGTGAGAATAAAGAGCCTGGCATTCAGAGCCTGGCTCTACTGCTCAGGACCCGTGTGGCTTCTTGCTGTCTCAGTTTCTCTGACGGTGTAACAGGTCGGGGAGGGGGCGAGAGAGGAGATAACACTTATTTCTAAAAAAGTGGCATGAGGATTGGAGAAAATATGTGGACCTGGTATCAATGAAATGCCCAACAAATGGCAGGTGTTACTGCTATTACTCTCACAGGAAATTCTTACCCCCCAGCAGAAGGAAGTGTCCTGTATTAGTTTCCTGTGGCTGCTGTAACAGATGGCCACAAACTAGGTAGCTTCAAACAACACAATGGGCTCAGTTCTGGAGGCAGAAGTGTGTGATCCAGGTGTTGGCTGTGCTTCCCCTGCAGGACCTACGGGGGGTGGGGGGGGGTCCATTCTTTGCTGCTTCCTTCTTCTGGCAGCCGCTGGTGTGGCTTGACCTACGGCCACATCACCCCAGTCTCTGCCCCAGGATCATATTACTCCCTCCTCTTCTGTCTGTGTGGTCTTCTTCTGCCTGTCTCTTACAAGGACACCTGTCATTGGATTTAGGACCCACCCAGAATAACCGCTTCATCTCAATATCCTTCACTTAGTTACATCTACAAAGACTCTTTTTCTAAATAAGACAGGACTCACAGGTTCCGGGGATTAGGATGTGAACATGCTTAGGGGGATGCAAACAATTCAACCTACTGCAGGTGCTGTAGGACTGGGTCCGTTTTTGGCTTGTTTTGTTAGGGCAGGTACAACACCTGCCTGGCGCACAAAATGCTTTCCGAGTGGGACAATGCAGTGATGCTGTTGACAGCCAGGGGGCAGCATGAGAGGGGAAACAGATGCTTAGAGGGAGGACTGAGACTGCGGCACCCAGAGAAACAACCTGGAACCACAGCAGATTTGGGGAGCTCTAGGCTCTAGGTGTGGTCGTGTCCCAAATCATAGTGTGACAGAGGGCAAGACACCTCTCTGGGCCAGTTTCTTCATCTGTAAAATAAGAATATGCATCAGATCAAAGATTTTAAATTGCTTATAGTCTGAATGAAACCTGCCTTGGGATTTTATTTGTGCCATTTAAAAATCTGAGTATTTTCAAATTGGCAGACATCATGTAGAAATTAGTGTAGCTTCTCTTGAAAACCAGACATGGCAGCCGCTGGGCACCGTGCAGCTGACGGGCTGTAGGGAGGGCGCCCACCATTGGCCTGGCCGAGCCCTCAGTTTACCCGCTCTCCCACGACAGCCCTGTCACTGAGGCGACTGCCAGTGACTTCTTGCATGACAGGCACCCCCATGTACCCCAAACAGAGCACATCAGCTCTTCCAGAAAAGCTTGCCCTTCATTTGTGCTTCTTATTTAGGTCACTACCAGATTTTCTTAGGCATTTAGATTTAAAACTTTAGGCTCATCCCTGACTTTCCTCCCCTGGCCCCCACGTCTAATCCATTGGTTGCCTCTCAGCTAGCCCTCTCTTGTCTGTCACTCCCTCCTCATCTCGCTCCTTCCCCCACCTCATCATCCATTCCTTTCTCCTAGATTAGGAAAGTGGCCTCCTACGCGGCCTCCCTGCCTCCATTCCCACCAACACAGACATCGCTATGGAGGCCGATGGCCAGTGGCCTTTGATCATCCTCTCACACTGCCCATTTCCTGGTGGCTGAGAAATATTTGCTGTGTCTGTGTTTCTATCCACAATGACATCCAGGTGCATAGTTTCTGTACCCAGCTGGGCTCACTCACTTGCTACCTGCCCGAGGCCGCTAGAGTTTGGCTTTTGTGGCCCCGAGTCAGAAGACTGAGACCACGGCCATCTCCAGGGTGCCAATGGCCTGGGTGCCAGAAGAGAAGGCAGGGGGTGCCGGACACTGACTAACCTGTCTGCAAACGAGCTTTGTGTGCCATGAGCCCACCCAGGCCCGGGAATCCACTGTGTTCTGATATAGGGATCCTTCCCAATTCCTAGCACAAGGTTCTGGCCACTCCCACTGCTCCTCCCCCCAGTTTCTTTCTCTCCCCAGATTTCTTTCCCTCTTCTCTCTGCACACTTTCACGCCACTCCTGCTACAGGACCTGTTACCCCCGCCCTCGAGTACCCTTCCTGCAGTGTTTTGGTAGCATCTTCTCCTACGCTTATTGATGGCAGCTTCTTCATGCTAGACTTTACTGCTCTCTCCTGCATGATTCATGATGTAGCTCTGCAGAGCATATTTAGAGCCTTCTTTGCAATGAAAGAGAACTAAGGAAACTAAGCAGCATATTGTCTTCAATCTGGTCCCTCTCATAAGGGTCTAGCTGCTTCTTACCATTGCAATCCTGCAGCGATGGACCATCTGAGAAGACAGTTTCTCTCTCAGTTGGAGCCTCCTATGTCTTAGGAAAGAGTCATGCGCTTAGTTGTTACCAGGGCTGAGCCCGCCTGGTCACTCTTCATGGAAGCCACTGACATCATACTGTTCCCTCATCAGCACCCCGCGCCCTTCTCCTGGTCTGTAGGAGACTTTGCCACTGCACCTGCAAGCCCTGTGCATGGCAGCCAAGCTCAACGTGTCCCGAGAGACCCACTCAATCTCCCACCTTCTGGGAGGTCTCCCCGAGCTGCTCTCTACTTCAATGCCGGGCACACCCCTCCCCCTCAGCATCCCCCTTCCTACCCCCTGTGGTTCCTTACACCCTGCCCTCTAACCATTTGCACGCAGGTCTGACCCTACCAACAGCCGGGGAATTGAAGGAAGGGTCTAGATCTCATTTATTTTCTCTCTAGCCCTTAGCAGAGTGTCTAGAGCATATTAGCCTTTCACTGAATGTACTCATTCACTCAACAAATATTTCCAAATCATCTGCTCTCTCTCAGGCACTAATTAAAGCCCTGGAGATACAGCAGCGAACAACCACGGGGAAAACTCTCTGCCCTCATGGAGCATACCTGGTGGCTGGGGATCCAGAAAGCAAATACGCAAAGTAAAAACGTACACTGTGTTACATAGTGGTAAGTGCCAAGGAGAAACCTGAAGCCGCCAAGAGGAGGGGTCCGAAGAAAATCAGGGAAGTGTGTGTTGAGTGAATGAGCCGTTCCTTCTCCTGGAGGATTTTATAAAATTCCAGGACAAGGGGAAAGAGGGATACACTTGAGATGAATAAATTTGAGGGAAAGGAAGATATCTAGATGCTACCTGTTAACATTTTTAAAATTTAGTGTTGACCCTCCAGTGACAGGGATTAAGAAGAACCAATGGAATTTGGACCATAGGGTCTGAGCAAATGTTTATGTGCATGAAGAAATGATTTTGCAAACTGTCTTCAATGTCTAATTCTTTCAGCTTCTACCTGAATATAAGCATCTAGATCAGAGCATTTCTTTCCATTGCTGGGGCTACAGGCTCTTTCTAAATTTTTTTTTGCTGTGTTCCTCTCTGACACACACCTGCACCTTCCTCTTCATAGGGGCCTTAGCTGCCTCCTGGGGACACAACCTGCCTCCTGGGGACACGACCTGCCTCCTGGGGACACAGCTGCCTGGCCAGTGTCAGGATTCCTCCCAGCACCAGTCACTCTCACGCTCACACACATTCAGACACACCCTATCACACACTCACACCCTCTCTCACACTCATGCAACACTCACACATACAGTCTCATTTACTTTTACACACGCTGTGCTCACTCATACACACCCCTCCTACAGCCACACTCTCTCACATAACCCTCTGATACACACACACACACACACACACACACACTCTCACACCTTACTACACACCCTTCACAAACACGCTGAGGTCCCTGCGGTACAGCCCCGGGCTTCTCCCCACCTGTCATCAGCCCTGCAGAGCGCTGCCCGGGCATCACCTTGGAGGTGCCACCTGTCCTTCCCTCAGGCACTTCGCAATGCAGTCACCAGGGCTGCTCCTGTCACAGGTCCGTTTTCACGAAGCCATGTGTGGTTTCTACTTGCATAGCTGTCCCTGAATTCCAGGCTTCCTCATTCCAGTGTCTGTGGGCAACTGTCGTGGACTGAATTGTGCACCCCACAAAAATTCACATAGGTAAGTGCTAACCCCCAGCGCCTCAGAATGAGGCTGTGTCTGGAGACAGGTCTTTAAAGAGGGGATTAAGGTAAAGTGAGGTCACACAGATGAACCCTAATCCGCTATGACTGGCATCCTTGTGAAAAGAGGAGATAAAGAAAGAACCCACAGACTGAGGCCGACCCCGCGAATGCACGGGGAGAAGACGGCCATCTGCCAGCCAAGGACGGAGGCCTCACAGGAAACCAGCTCTTCCAGCACCTTGATCTTGGACTTCCAGCCTTCAGAATTCACAAGAAAATAAGTTTCTGTTGTTCAAGGTCCCCAGTCTGTGGGACTTTGTTATGGCGGCCTCATAAGCCGACTCCCACAGTGGTGTGATCCTTTCCCCCCTGTGGTTACCTGACCTAACGCACCGGCCTCCTCTCTCGCAGGGGTTCTCCAGAAAGTTTTCCTTCCTGGGAAAGTAAGTCTCCTATTAGCAGAACTCCCATAGCTTGTGATGTGGAGGGCAGCCCCTGTCGTGACCCCGTGAGGACTTTGGCGCACGCCTCTGGTCTCTGACGCGGGAGTGGCTCTGTGATCCTTGAGTGGAAAACCCACTTCCAGGACCCCTTTTGATGCCCCACCCCTGCCCAGCAGGCGCTAAGCAGCCCTTGCTCTGACCAAGCGGCCCTGCCCGGTGTTATCTAGTGAAGCTTTGCTTCATTAGTGACGTTACTGTCTAGTCAAGGAAGAAATTAAATTATTCCGAATCAGAAACTGAATTAATTAAAGCAATTATTACTATCATCTCCAGGACCGAAATGGGGTTGTTAGGTAAGATTGTGAGTTCCCCTCTCTGAAGGAAAGAAGAATCTTTTTTTCCTTCCCATTTTCTGAGACTCAATAAGGAGAAAAGGAGCAGCACATTTCTGAAGAGGGCTGGAAAATGGAAAAAGAATGATAATTCATTATTCAGTAATCAACTACAACTGCGAAAGCAGCAGATTCTGCTGAGAACACAGGGCTGTGGGGAGAGGCAGACCCAGGCCCTGCCCAGCTCACATCCTCTGGGGCGAATCCTCTCCACAGAGACCCTATTAGGAGGAAAATGGCGGGGAGCCAGCGTGGGGTCCCCCAACTGCAGCACGTTAGCATGCACGGTCACTGTCTCACGGGCCCGCACTCCCTCCTCTCCAAACGCCACTCTCAGATTGAGACGTGCCGTAGAATCATCCGCCTTAAGTTCCAGAATGGGTCCCTCTCCACTGGGGCCTCTGAGCGGAGAGACAGATAAAGTCTTTGCAAGAGAACAAACTTGTTCTCTTGTAGCAGTCTCGATTTGTTAGTCTGCCCCTGTTCCGTGCTTTTGTGGTAAGCAGAATTCAAAGATGGTCCTCAAGAGTCTCGGCCCCGGGTGTACACACACCGTCTTCCAATTATCCAAGCAGACACTAATGTAGGTGCTACTGGGAAGGAATTTTGCAAATGCAATCAAGATGCCAAATCAGTTGATTTTAAGGACAGTGTCCTGGTTGAGCCTGACTTAATCAGGTGAGCCCATAAAAGAGACTGGGCTCTTCCTGAAGACTCTGAAGTAGGAGAAGGATTTGACCCCGGGGACAGCTGCCACTGCTGCCTTTGAAGATGGAGGACCCACGGGATGAGACATGTGGGTGACTTACAGGGGCTGATGGCAGCCCCCAGCTGCAGCTGAAAGGCAAACAGAGACCTCAGCCCTGCAACCAACCACAAAGAACCGAACTCTGCCACAACCACATGGGGTTGGAAGAAGACTCTGAGCTCCACCCAAGAAAGCAGCCTGACCAAGACCTTGATTTCAGCCTTGGGTGACCCTGAGCAGACAACCCAGTACTGCTGCGCTTGGACTCGGGACCTACAGAACTGTGAGCTAATAATGGGTTTCTTTTAAGCTGATGAGTTTGTGGTTACTTGCTATGCAGCAACAGTAAACGAATATAACTCCCACGGATCCCCGCAGCACTCTGCTGACAGAGTGCGACAGCTTAGACGGTCTGTTTTGCAAAGTGTTTCCAGGTATGCAGTTACGCTCTTGCCCCCCGAATGTGAAGCCCCTCGAGTGCAGGGTCTACTGGATGCCTCGCCTGTGAGGGGGAGTACTGTGGATTGGTTAAGAGCGCTGAAGTCAAGCACAATACCTGTTCTCCTGGCCATCTTGGGCAGATCCTTCCCTGAACTTCAGTTTCTGAGATAAGGCTAATGACATCTACCTCTTGGGATTGTTTTGAGGATCAAATGAGACAATGCATATGAAACATTTAGTGCCATGCTGGTGTGCAGTAAATGCTCATTAAATTTATGGCAATTACTATTATTTGCTTTCAATCCATAAGCATGTATTGAGCAAAGGGTACGATGATAAACACCACCAAAACCTGGGCTTCCAGTATCTTACAATCAACCTAGTCTCCACAGTGTCCTGAGGAGTGTTCTCTTTGAAGAAGGAGTTTGATATTTTGGGGGTGAACAGCATGAGCGAGTGAGCTGTGTGCAGATCTCAACTGTGTCTAGATTCCCCGGGAGGCACCATGGGAGAATCTAGATGTTCTTTTCACAATCCCAAGCACATCCTGGAACAGATATTCCCAATCTTGCTTGATAATAGGAATCACATGGAGGCCCTTATTAAAATATAGACCTAGGGCCCCACCCAAAACAGACAGAGAGGTGCTTGGTGTCTAGTTCACGTGTATCCCACACTCTGATCCTGCTCAGTTACATACCGCTGTGTAACAGACTTCCCAAAACTTAAAGACTCAAAACAACAACCATTTTCTTATATCTCAAGATTCTGTGGGTCAGAAATTTGAGCAGGGCTTAACTGGACAATTCTCCTGTGTGGTGCTGATGGAGGTCCCTCGATGGTATTCAGCCAGCAGATGATTGGTCTGGAAGGGTCTGAGATGGCCTTGCTTCACATGCCTGTCACTTTCTAGGGATGCAGCTTGAGGCTCCTGGACAGAATATCCAGGAGACAGGATGGGAAAATGGCCAATTTCTCAAGGTCTCAGCCCCCAGACTGGTTTGACACCCTTTGCGTTCTACTGGACAAAGCAGTCATAGGACCCAGTTAGAACCCAGGGGAAGGGACACGGACCCACCTCTCAATGCGAAGACTATAAAAAACTTGGTTAATCTGCCACACAGCCCAAGCAGGTTAGAAAACAGTGTTTTGCTGCAGAGAATTAAATATCTAGGGCCTCCAATCTAACCTGAGCAGTTTCTGGGTGTTCTAGAATGGGGGTCAGCAATTTGTTTCTGTAAATGACCAGATAGTGAATATACTAAGCTTTGTGAGCCACATACAGTCTCTGTCACTTATTCTTTGCTTTATTTACAACCCTTAAAAAAGTGTAAAAACCATTTTTAGCTTGTGGGCTATACAAAAACAGCCTACAGGTCAGATAGGGCCCATGGGCTGGAGTTTGCCAACTCATGTTCTAGAATAATCTTCGGTGACACGGAGCCTGGCTGAAATGTGATTATGGCGACAGCTTCTACTAACTGAACCCCCTGCATAGCAATAACTCAGAGACTCTCAGAGCTGGAAAGGACTTTGGAAGCTGGTGCCTGCTCCGACCCATCCATTCTAAAGATGCAGAAACCGAGGTCCGGAGAGATGAAGCGACTGGGCAGAAGGACCTGGCTAATTAGTGGTGAACCCACAGAGATCCTGAGGCTGCCTCTCTCCTAGCCCAGTGCTACTCCCACTGCAACAGACTGTATCTCAAAATGCTGTTTTTCTGGGCAGCAGAAATAGCAGGTATCTGGGCGTCAGGGTCACATGTGGCAGCAGTGACACACGCACGGGCCCGTGGACCTGGGCGGGTGTTTGCTCCTGCTGGCTGGAAAACCAGAGTGTGGTCTGTCACCACTATCAGGATGGGTCACCGCTATCAGAACGGGTCACTGCTACCAGGACGGGTCACCACTATCGGGATGGGTCACTGCTATCAGGATGGGTCACTGCTATCAGTATGGGTCACCACTATCAGGATGGGTCACCACTAACAGGATGGGTCACCAATACCAGGACGGGTCACCGCTATCAGAATGGGTCGCTGCTACCAGGACGGGTCACCACTATCAGGATGGGTCACCACTAACAGGACGGGTCACTGCTATCAGGATGGGTCACCACTATCAGGATGGGTCACTGCTATCAGGATGGGTCACCACTAACAGGATGGGTCACTGCTATCAGAATGGGTCACTGCTACCAGGACGGGTCACTGCTACCAGGATGGGTCACCACTAACAGGACGGGTCACTGCTATCAGAACGGGTCACTGCTACCAGGACGGGTCACTGCTAACAGGATGGGTCACTGCTACCAGGACGGGTCACACCGCAGCGAGGATGCAGGAGTGTGGGAGGAGGGATGGTTGGAGAGGTACCCGGGGCTCTGTGGGAGGTGGGCTGGGCCTTCATCCCACAGGGAGTAGCGATCCCGGCAAAGGGCTGTGGAGTCACTTGTCATCCTCTTGGTGGGAGGTGCCATTTACAGGGGCTCCTCACTCTGCTGAGTTCCTCCTGTCACTGGCTGCTGCTGTGCGCTCCGCTTTCTCTGCATCCCTGCTGTAGTGTACGTACGTGGTCCCCGTGTCTGTGACAGTCTCAGCCCTGCACGCCTTTCCGAAAGACTTAAATATTATATCTCCTCTGAGGAGTCTTCCCTCACCATCCCAGGACAGTGAGGCACTTGTTTCAGGCTCTCCCTCCTTTTTTATTGGATGGAAATCATCCAGTCTTAAGTGACCTGGTGTGCTTGTCATGGGTGGTAACTATTCCTCTTATGCATCTTTTTTGTAGGTATTACCTAACTGTGCTGTGATTACTTGTTTTTGTGTCTGTTTCTTCATTAGGTTGCAAGCTAACTGATGACAGGGATCATGACTTTTTGGGGGGTAACGGGGGGTCTATAGAGCCTGGCCCAGAGTAGGTGTTGAAACAAATGTTTGCTGAGTGAAGGAACACGTGACCCCACGACCGTGGCTGTGTCTGCAGTAATCAGTGATGCATTCTGCCTGCTGTCAGGTGCTGGATGGCTCGGACCGCAACCCTGTTCTCATCACTGGTGCTGGAGATTGGGAATCCACTGAAATAGCTACCACAGGCGCTTATGAAGTGGCCTCCTTTGGGACTTAGATGTTAGAACATTTCTTTAAAGAGTTGGCTAGACACACTCCTGTTCATGTTATCTTACAAGGTCCCTCTGTTAAGCAGTGACTTGAGTGTACCCATCGCCCCTCCCACTGTCCTAGATACCGGGCTTCTGGACTGACCATATGTTCTGCCTCTTTCTATAGGAACATGCACAAGGTCAACAGTTGGCTTTTGATAGCTTGATTCATGAAACATTTGAGAACCTTTGCTTAATATGTAACTCATACTTTAGAGAAATATAATTACAGACTCTTACTGGAGACCCCTTGGTTGTGTTTGGCAGTCCCAGCCACTCTTCACAGGACCATGTTTTTGATGGAGAGTAGCTAGACACTGGCTGATCATAATCCCATAATCCCTTTTCACATATCAATTTTATTTTTATCTTGATTGCTGCCTTTTGCTCATATCATGTGAGCTTTTGGTAAATCCATCCCGACCTTTTTGCAATTGCAATGCAGAGTAGCATGGCATTGTTGATTTTCCAACTGTTCTAGTAGATTTGACCAATTTGTTTAATGCCGATGTGGATTCCAGTCCCCTGAAGGGATGAGTTCTCTGGGCAAAAGAAGGATGCTTTGCTTGTCTGCTTGCAAGAAGAGATAGTTGGTGATTGGTACAGCTCTTCGTGACTGCCCATTACTATAGCTATCTGCTGCTATTTTGCTGATGTGGTTAAAAATAACTGGTTGGAGAGAGAGTGTGGGCTTGCAGTGGTATTAGACTATGCAGCTAGATTTAAAATGCATGGGCATGTTCAAACTTTCACCAGCTCTCAGAAATCTCCGCTTGCTGCTTGGTTTCTTTGCAGGCATGGATCATTCAGCAGGGAGCATGGGTCACAGGGGGAAGGACAGCACCAGAGCAGGGACTAAGACCTCACATTTTTTATTTACAATGTGCCCTTGCTGGTAGTTCTACGATTTTGCTTGTTTTAGGTATAGTGTAATTTCTCCCACTCCTGGGTTCTGGGGGTGGAAGTGGGCAAATGCTTAGAGTATAACATTAAATTAGCTGATGCTGTTGCATCTTGGCAAATGTTAGGGCTATAGAAACCCAAGAATGCCCACCAAGGATGAATAAAATAACACCCGCTCACACAGGACTTCCACAATAGAAACAAAAGACTGGTAATACAGAGGAGTTTGATTTTCTGTTGCAGCTGGATCTCACATTCCGAATGTGAACGTGTCACTTCCTGACTTTGAACCTCCGTGTCCTCTTTGTACGTTGGGGATAATAAAACACTCTACTTGGCTCCTCACATACCATTTAGCTCCCAGCCTGCATGAATCAGGGCTGACCTGCAGCAAAAACGCACCCCATGCAGTGTTCCTATCCGACACCCTTGGTGCTTGTGGGGGAGGCGACTTGAGGATGGAGACGCAGGCAGCCCCTGAATGCCTCCCTCTGCCCGCCACTGTGGTGTGGATGTTGCCCCCAGAATTCATGTGTTGGGAACTTCATGCCCAGTCCAACAGTGCTGGGAGGTGGGGCCTACTGGGAGGTGTTCAGGTCATGAAGGTTCCACCCTGATGAATAGATTAATGCCATTGTGAAAAGGGCTCACAGGAGTGGGGTCCCTTGCTTGCACTCTTGCCCTCACGCCTTCTGCCGTGCCATGGAGCAGGAGGAAGGCCCTCTCCAGATGCCAGTGCCTTGGCTTTGTGCTTGCAGCCTCCAGCGCTGTGAGCCAGTACATTTCTGCACATCAAAATTGCCCAGTCCCTGGAATTGCGTTACAGTAGCACAAAACGGACTAAGACACCTCCTACTGCCAAGCGCAGAGTTAAAGTGGACTCTGGAGATGCCCCAGCAGGGAATTGGGGTTGGGGGAAGGTGGTCATTAGTGCCTATGGTTTGTGAGTGGGCACTCACATTCAGGGCTTCGAATGACTGACCAGGTCCCCTTCTCCCTCCACAAACTCCCTGAAGAGTTGGTTCTGTTTGTACTGCAGGAAAATGTAGAGAAACCTCACTGAGGTTAACATGCCCATTGCATGAAGGCCTTTTCTCCCTTCCCACCCCCATGGTTGGGATTGTTGTTTCTGAGCGGGAACAAAAAGCTCTTGTCTTCTATGGGCAAGAAGCAGCTTCTTCAACAAGGATGTCCAGAAAGATATTTTCTCAGTGGCATTTTCTAGAAGAAGTAACAGAAATCCCCACTCTAAATGACAACAACACGAACAAAACATGGACTCCTTAACACAGAGCGAGAGTGTCTGCTCCAGCAGCAGGCCCTGGAAATCCACCAGAGTAGTGACAGGCAGAAGCTGGAGGATGGAGAACGGAAAGGGAGGAAGGAGGTGGGAGGGCAAGGAGGAAAGGGCAGGGCAGGGAAGAACTTCCAGAGGCAGTAAATGTCTGCAGGAAAACACTCTCAATCAGGGATCAGAGAACTACAGCCATGAGTCAAATTCAGCCAACTGCCTGCTTTGTATGGTCTGTGAGCTAAGAATGACTTTTGTATTTTTAAAAGGCTGAGGACAATGAAAAGAAGAATATTTTGTGCCATGTGAAAATTATCTAAAATTCAAACATCAGTGTCCATAAATAAAGTTTTATTGGAACAGAGCCACACCCACCGGTGACCGCCTGCGGCTGCTCTCACACTGCCAGGGCAGTTGCGCAATCGCAGCAGAGACCACACGGCCCGCAAAGCAGGAATATTTACCGTCTGCCCCTTGCAGGCAGACTTACTGTCTGCTGACCCCTGCTCTTGACAGTGTTTTAAACACCAGCCTGTAAATTTGCGTTAGCGGTCTCAGCTTCCCCAACAAGAAGCACTTAGTAATTATTCGTTAGTGTGTCTCCTTTCGGGTGAGTCTAGGGCCACAGCTGCAAAGGCAGGTGGAGAAAAACCTTTCCTGTTGTCTGCCCAGCTCTGCCTTAACCCCACGCACGCCTCTCGCTGCTCTTTTTGGAAGCCCGCTTGCCATCGAACTCCACGTCCATGAGATTTTTATTTGTGCCATCACATGGGGACGCCATCCAACTCTTTGAAATATCACAGAAAAAAATATATATGGAAATATTTGTAAAATGTGTTATAATGATTTCCATAATTTACAAAGAAAGTATAAGCATAGCCATATTTGAATATTTGAATTTGTATTAATCATGGTGTGATATGCAATGTTATTAAACTTCATCATAATAGTGCATGTTTCGCATCGTATGGTATAGATAGTCTGACTAGTTAATTACACTTGTGAAATATACTTTGTATTGCCACAGCGAACATTACCGTATTAGACACAGCGCTATACCTCCCGAAGCACGTATTAGGTATTCGCAGATGTGCATTTTCCCCAATGGCATTTTTTATCCCGTTAGCACTAGCAAAATGGCTGTTGGGCAAGAAACTAAAGTTACCCAGCCCAGAATGGTCTTTATTCCCACTACTTTCCACCAACTAGATCTTTCTTTAATTAGGTTCCTGCACAAACTAGCCAATTTTTAAAATATATGTGTATTTTTATTTTGGCAGTTTGCTTTACTTTGAAGCGACTGGCTGAATCCTCATGTATTCCCCGGGGAACTTGTTACATAATCCAAAGTCAGGTTCTAACTCGGGGGAATCTAGTTCAGTTGGAAGGACAGGAATATACCGAGAGAGTCGGAGCAATGAAATAGTGATGAGACTGCGTCCTGGAGAAGCTTCCTGTGAGTGCCAGGAAGGGGGGCGCTGATGGGGGCTCTGAGAGCGGAGAGAGATGGAGAGAGATGAGCCACGGTGGAGGGAAGGATCGAAGGATCGGGGCAGAGGTGCAGGGGCTTTTCTGGGAGGCGGCTTGAGAAAGGAAGATGGGAGCGGGTTCAAGGCCAGAGAGACGAAATGGCAAATCGACGCCTCCTGAAGAAGGGGGAGGCTGTGGGCGCAGCCGTGCTCTGGGCGGGAAGCGGGGTTCTCCTGCAGGCTGCACCCCCGGAGCCGGGCAAGCGGAGCATGAGCAGGAAGGTGGGTGGGTGTCGGGAAGGAGCCTGTGCGAACGCAGTTAAGGGAGCACAAGACGCAGGGCTGGGCTGTGTGGGTTGGGAGGGAGAGAAAATAGAAGGACGGGGCGACCGGGAAGGCACGAATTGCCTGCCGCCTGCTCTGTCATCTGAGCATAAGCAGTTTCCCCATCAGGCTTTTTCACGGGCCGTCGAGGTGAACTGGGGCCCCGGGCCCCGTCAGGAGTGATGTTACCGAGGTGGACAGCCCTGGGGCTCTGCGCCCCCCTGCGCGTCATCATGTCTGAATTAAAAAGGGAATTGTCTGGACAAGGCTGTTAAGTGAATGTTTTTCCAGCAGTCATGGGAGAGCTTAAGGAGCTCCCATTGGATGGCAACAGCATCTAACCACCTTGGGCTGTGCTGGGAGAGAAAATTTATATAACCGCATCCACACGGCATCTTTCTTTGCTCTTCGATTTCCTGCATTCAGACGGGTATGAGGCATCTGTCCAAACCTCTTCCCGGTTTGAACTCACCCTGCACCCATCTCCTAAATTGTCCACAAACCACAAGGCCTACCTGGGCGCTCTCATTCTGTTCATTTCAGCAAGATTCTGGGTGAGCACGTGTGCACGCAGGTGTGTGTGCACGTGTGTCTGTGTGCCTCTGTGTCCCCAAGTGTGTGGCAATGCAGAGAGGAGCCCTGGTTATGGAGACTTGCCCAGCAGCAATTGCTGTGGGAAAGAGTTCAAGAACAATGATCTGTATGAGTTTTTTGCTTCTCTCTGTAGGAGCTACCCCAAGCCACAGGAATCCCAGCTCCTGGAATAGTCCCAGTTATTCTATCCCCAGTGAGTTTCCAGCAGAAGGCACCAGGGGAAGTCAAAAAAAAAAAAAAAAGTAAGGAGAATTTTCCAAGCTTGTATCTCATTTAAAAAAAAAAAAATGTCAAGACTTAAGTAACTTGGGGTCCGAACACTGGGAAGAGGAGGAGGAAGCCAGAGGGGTGGGAGGTGAGACCTGCCTTGCCTGGCACATCTGCACGCCTGGGCACACCTGGGCAGCAGGGAGGCCTGGAGGGAGAAGCCCACACCGAGCTGGAGAGGAACCTGCCCTGCCCGTAGGGAAGGTGGGGACAAGGAGGAGAGGAATCCATCCTTGCTGTGGCCAAAAGCGTTCCTGGGTTCTGTCCGCTCCATTAACTCTGGGGAGGGAGGGCCTCGGTCCCAGCCAGTGCAGGTGTGAACGCTCAAGTCATCGCTTGGAAAATTGGGCCCTGGAGGCAGGAGCTGCCAGCTGCTCCGTGATGGGCCTAGCGCCTGCCAAGTCCGGGCTGCGCCCAGCATGGCTACCCAGCTCCCCTTTCCCGACAGCGGGCGCGGCCCCCCGCGGCCATCCCCTCCCTCCAGTCCTTTGCAGTTTCCCACGTAATTTGCTTGTAACAAGCCCCATAAAGTTTGATCGTGCTCGCTAGGACTGCAGGCGGACGAGGGGATGAGCTCATGTTTCCGGCAGTGCAGCGCCGGGGTTAATGTGCGTCCCAGAGGGAGCTGTCTGCCTGGGCTTTTTCAGGAATGGGAGGCAATTTAACAACCTTCAGACTTTCAGAGTGTCAGAAAAGTAACACCTGACACGCTCTTGGTAGGCTACCTGTTCCTGTCCTCCGAAGGCTCTGTTTGATCAGCCGCCGTTCACAAGTCCAGCCCTCTCCTCCGCCTCCGTCTCCCGGGACTTCCGCACGACCACAGAACAAAACGTTATTGTCGTCCCGTCCCCTTGAACTGTTGGGCCCGTCCCCCTCCTACCCACTCCCACGGCCCTTCCTGGTCGTGGCTGTCACAGTCTTCCTCACCCTTCTCTTCCGAGACTCCTCCCTGCCTCCTCCTCCCCCTCCGCCCGCCCCTTCTTCCCCTTTCTCTCTCTCTCTCTCTCTCTCTCTCTCTCTCTCTCTCTCTCTTTCTCTTTCTCTCTCTCTCTCTCTCTTCCTTTGCAGTTTTCTGAACCTCTGCCCTGTGGCTTATTGGCTTGGCATCTCCGTGGTGCATGGACAGATGGACAGAGACCAGAGCAGAGCCCAGCAATTTCCCGAGGTGAACTAAGAAGCTTTGCTCTTGATTCTTCCAATCCACCCAAGGCACTTACGGATTTAGCAGACGTGTGGAGCGCCCTTGTGTACCTTGGAACCCGAATTACCACAGCCATCCTTACCTACAGTGACAGGTTTGGGTTTTTTTTTCAAATAGTACCATTGTTAGTAACTATATTTGAAGGCTTATTAAATAATTCCCCACGTATTATTTACTCAAATGAATGCATTTTTATCAAGTACCTTCACTGTGTCAGTCACCGTGCTAAGCAGTGGGGATATAAAGTGCCCTCATAAGGCTTATAGAAATCTCTGGAATAGCCATGCCCAAAGACGTTTATTGGCTAGCCCATGGTGATAGAGCTAATAAATGGACAGCTCAGATTTTTTAAATTATTTATTTTTTTATTTCAAAATATTAAGGGGGTACAAATGTTTTTGATACATGGCTCGGGTCAGGGCTGTGAATGTGCCCCTCACCTGAATAGTGTTCATTGTACCCGTTAGGTGGGGTTCGGCCCCTCGCCCCCCCCGCTTGGTTTCCTATGACTTTACTTCCCTCTGTGCCCTTGTGTGCCCATCAGTTAGTTCCAATTTATTACAGAGTACACGCGGTGTTTGTTTTTCCATTCCTGAGCCACCTCACTTAGAATAATGGTCTCTTGTTCCTCCCAAATTGCTGCAAAAGGCATTAATTCATCCTTTTTATGGCTGAGTAGTACTCCATGATTTTTTCAGTTAGAACTAATGCTCTTTCTTCAGTGTGGTGTCTCAAACTTGTATGTTGGAATCACCTGGGAAATTAAAACAAACTAATGCCTGGGTCCCACTCCCACAAATTCTGATTTCATTGATATGGGTATGGCCTGGGCTCAAGATTCTTAGAAGTTCCCCAAGTGATTCTAATATGCAGCAAAATAACCACTGTCTAGAGCACATCCTCAACAGTGCTGTCTTGTCTTGTGTTCTGTTGTTCTCATGTTTGCTTGCACACACCAATCAACCTCTGCAAGGCTGTGACAACCTGGGGGCACCATTGTCATCTACATTTTCTATATGGCCCATGAGGCTCAGCACAATGCAGAATGCACCATAAATAGACAGCAAACATTTGCTGGACAGCTGCGAGTATTGTGACAAGTCCTAGGGTGGAGTTTGGTATCAGGAAAGACAGAAAAGAGTTCCCTCCACCAACGTCAGTGGGCCTGAGCCGTCTTCCCTGGCAACTCTTACAGACACCACCGAACAGAATGCCTCTCCTTTAAACTTCAGACAAGCTCTTTGACTTGCTATCTCCCTCTTTCAATTTTTCCCACTTTTATCTCCTATAGGATTACTTTCCCTAGGAAAAATTTCTCTCCATTTTAATGTTCTATTTTGCAAACTGCAAACAGATGCCAGGTTGGCTTTCCAATACCCTCGCCCCCTTTGCAAGCCGAAACCTAGAAGCCAGGCTTTGCCACCAGCCCGAGCAGGACCCAACCCTTCTGTCCTGCCACTTCACCCTGCCGCAGTCTCGGGGCTCCATGCAGCAGAAGCCAAGTTCCTAGCAGATCTCAAAGCCTCCGGAGGGAGAGGCCCAAGCCAGTCGCTCCCTTTGTCTATGAGTGAGGGACAGGATTAGAGTATTTAGCTCGGACAAACACAAAGGATCATCTGTCTGCAATTGTTCCTCACTTCAAATATCTTGGGTCTAGGCAAATGTGAAGTATATCAGCTCCACCTCCTGAAAGGCAGAGCTGTGAGAAGATGGGAGTAGGGGAAGCTGAGATCTTTACTTCTTAGAAGCCATTTGAAAGGATTCATTTATGCATCCATCCATCCATCCATCCATCCATTTAATTAATCGGTCAGTTAACATTTACTGACCACTGTTGAACAAGTGTTGGAGCTGGGAATAGAGATGACTAGGGCGTAAGCTCTGCTTTCAGTAGACCCCACTTTAATGGGGGAGGAAGGTGTGTACACAAAGCAATGCACCTGAGTTCAGTGCTCTGAGGGCACACGGGGGGAGGTTCCTCTCCAGCTGGAAGGGGGGGAATCCGGGTGGTCAACAAGGGTTTCTGGGGGAAAGTGAGGCGAGAGGTAAGATTTGAAACAGTCAAGCGCTGGTCGGTGTTCATTGGCCTCCTCATTTCTCCCCCTCCTCTTTTCCTGTGGTTAGTGCTGCCAGCCTGCACCCGTCCCTAACAGTCATGTCAGTGTGTGCGGGGGACAGTCTGGGCCCCAGCGGTGAGCACAGAGCTGCATTTGATGCAGTGAGTTGTGGGGACAGGGGCAGCAAGAGAGGATATGACGGGGAAGGTGGCCAGAGCCCTTCGGAAGACGCCTCATGAGACACTCTGGGGAGTTGGGGCTTCGGCCTGATTACTTGTCACATCCTGGACTCAGGGAGTGACCGGCTGGCCTCTGCCACAGTGTCTCTTCTACCACTAAGCATCTGGGGTATGAAGGTGGCTCCAAGAGCAACTGCCTGGGCCACCGGTTGTCAGATGGCAGCACCCATCTCCAACAAAGACACTCTCTGGTTAGGGTTCAGGGACATTTCCCCCATTGTGTTGAACTTCTCTGCAATAAGAGAGAAAATTGGCAAATTCTGACTGGGTGTTGTATGCTCTTTGAGAACTGCAGTTACGCACCGGGCTACAGATCTACTGATATATTTTAAACAACAAGGTCTCGCCAAGAATAAAAGAAAACCCATGTTCCCAAAGGCCTCTGCCGTATCTGCTCTCTATTGATGTCAGAGATTTTTATGGATGAAATGTTCTATATCTTTATTTCTTAAATTCGCACCCAAAACATGAGTGGGTTGTTCTCCCACCTGACTCTGCAGCTCCAACAAGCCTTGGCCCCCCTCAGTGTCTTTTTAGCAGAGTGAGTGCAAAGAACATTCCAGAGCTGAGGCCAGAAAGATCCCACTGAACAGACCTTTGTTTGCTTTTTCAACATCATTACACTAGCCTCTGGAAATTCTGTGACTTCTGTTTGCTGGAGGGCCTTGGGTGCTCAATAAAGCTGAATTTTCAGAAGCCCTGAGGGGATTCTGTGGCCCTTCCAATGCACCCAGGGATGGGCCCTGCCATCTCACTCATGGATATTATTTTTTTTTAAATAAGAACTTTGTTGAGCTTTTGGAGAAAGTAAAGAAGCTTATTTCTGTTCATCTGGGCAACCTTCTACCACCCTTTTGCCAAATACAATGGAGACTTCATTCTCCATCACAAGATGGTCGTTTTCAATGACAGGGGAAGGAAAGGTGACTGAGGAGGGGAGGGACTTGAGGGTGGGAAGAGCCAGGCTCGCGAAAGGTCGCAGGGGCTGGGCGGATTCCATCCTCACTACCACCGGGAGGCAGGCGAGAGCATCCCCACTTCACAAATGAGGATACAGGAACTCAGATCATCGGAGTAATTTTCCCAAGATCACAGAGGCGGAAAGTAGCAGAACCGGGTTCTTCGGGTCTCCACACAGGGCACGCTCCTTAGTAGCATCTGTGGATTTGAAATTCTATGTGCAAATTTAGCTGGGGGAATAGAAGGCCTTCCCTGATTAATTTGGGAGTGTGATTAATGAGAGATGTAAAATTTGATAAAAGGAATATGCTCCTGGATTGCAAAGTGCTTTTCTACCTTGCAAAACATTCCACAGCTTCTAGCTCATAGAACAGAAAGACCAGGTGAAGTAGACAAAGCGGGGGGGTTTCATGTGGGTTTTTTAGGCAAGGAGGCTGCAGCTTGGCAAGCTCCTTTAGTGAATTAGTGACAGACTAAGGGAGGAACCCAAGCATCTGGCTCCTAAGTCAGAGGCATTAACACCACCTTTGGGAGCTCTGACGTGCTTCAAGGTCAATACAGATTTCCGGGACCACCGTAAATCCACTCTTTCCCCATTTCTGGAAATCAGCCCATGGATCTGCATGTTAAACAACCCCCCCAGGTAATTTTTCATGGCATCATAGTTTGTGAACAATTGTATCATTTTCTTTTAATTGTCACTTAGACTGTGGGTTGAAAGAGCTAGTTCCTCCCGTCCACTGAGGTGGAACCTTCCATAAGCCACCTCTACTCAACTGGTATCTTCCAATTGAAAAATTTGTTCTAGAAAGGAGGCTAAAAAATACTCCTCCTTCTCTATCACTTTTAACAAGTCTCAGTGCTAGGAAGTTCTTCCCCATGTCTGACTGCAGCTTTCCCTTATTGAGTTATTTTCATTTTCTTGTCATGAGGAATAGAGGGCAGGTGATCACCATCCCTTGTGTAATAACAGTCCCCGTAATTGAAAGGAATTCTCATGTCTTTCCTCAGAATCCTCTGCCTCAGACTGAATTTTCTATGCTCTCAGCATCAGAGTTATGAAATATTTTTAGACTGAAGCAGTTCTGAGTTATAGACCCTGAGGACGGCATCACAGAGAAACGCCAAAGATATACTTTTTTCCAATGTGACATATTTGGAATAAATATTATTAAAGATTCACGTTGATTTCACTTAGAATGGAAACACGTATTTTCGATCTCCTCTTGTTGCCCTACATTTTATTTTTTAAAACGCTAACCTAAAGTTATGAAGTATGTAAACCCTAAAAGAGTAATTTTTAAAATCACTGATAGTGATGATACTCTACTTATGCAAATCAGTGAAAGAGATCAGATTTCTTTTACTCATTGCTCAATCAAGATTTATAGCTGCCTTTTATGTTGGGGATAAGGTTCGTTAGACAATCTGATATTTTTTCCCACCTTTCTGTAGCTTTTCCCCCTCTTTTAAGAAAGACTGTCAGTAAACGGGGGGGGGGGGGGGGACCGTCTTCTCCTCCTCTGACCCTTTAGCCTTCTCCCCCTGCCCTACACTTTATTTCTGTTTCCAAATCCCTGGGCGGTAATTCCAGTTCGGGCTTAAGGAGACAATCCATGTGTATATTTTTTTGAGATATAAAAGATAATAGAATGTCCACAGAAAAGAACAAAAGGAAATAGTTTGGGAGATAGAACAAGGTTAACAGCAAGGAGCAAAGGTCACCGAACATGGTCAAGCCACTTTGACAAGACGCTGCTGTCCTAGTACTCGGCTGACATGTGAGCTCTCTGATACTGTAACACTTCCGGTCCTGTGGGGGGGGGGGGGGGGGGGGCGGGGTCGGGGACTCTCCTGGCTCTTTAGGAAAACCATTGCATTTTTTAAAATTTGTTAAACTCATGCAGTAGGGCTACATTCAATATCCAATCAAATTCTAAATTTTGAATCCAGTTGAAAAATGAATAGCTAGTTGGGGTTTATTTACTTTTTGTTTTACTTTCTTTCTCCTTTGTAGAAAAGAATTACACATTTAGAAATTACACATTTAGCCAATAACAACCAAAAAAATAGAACCCCTTGAGAAGATGCTGAGGCCAGTGCATTCTTCCTTCCCAGCTCTACCAAGGGACCTTCCATGGGGCAGAGTTATTCAGCAAAAGACCCAACCCCCCCGGGGACCATGTAATGCCATTAACGCGTGGCACTGGCACACAGAGGAAGTACCTGTCGACAGGAAATGTGTACAGACCCTGTGCTTTATGACCCATGGACGCCACTCTTCCTAACACCGGCCAGCTTTCTCTGGAAAGACCGATCTGTCTGATGTCCTAAATGTCACACGCAAAAGAGCTTTTTTTGTTCCTAAAGGATCATTTCCTTACTCAAGGTTTTTGGCTGCCAATGCATAAACTCTGCAAAGAAAAACAACAAACCATGTCTGGGAAAGACATCAATAGCGGCACCTTCGTCTGGCCCAGGGGATGGAGGCGGCAGAGGAAAACAAGACATAGTCAAGCCCTTTCCCGCACAGCCAAAACACGTATGTGCTGTGCAGATGCCTTGGCCGGCGAAGGACATCCGGCTCACAACTACCTGTATTGGTTTCACAGTCAGCCTCGCACATACTCCAGTGGAAACCATTACATGCTCTCTCTTCGGCCCTCCCCGACCTGAGCACATACATACTTCAGACACCATCTGAGCGAGCACGCTTGGATGAGCAGATTGGACGTTCCACCACCCCCACAGGAAGCCTCGTGAAGGGAAGGTGCTCTAAAGCCCCTTCAACCCGTAAGTCTTCTTTGAGAACTACGGTGACAATGTCTTTACAGAACGAGCTGGGTAATTCAAGGCCATTTTTGTAAAATAAGACATCAGTGAAAACCATCACTAGTCCGTTGCTTCCTAGAATGCCAGTTCAGATCCTGGCAACACAAGGAGAGTCTTTGGCTTCCTTAGATTGTGAATTGATGAGGTATTATTTGTGGCACTATCACTCTTGCTTAAGGAAACGCAATGTCTTGAATATACATGTGCATGCGCCTTCACAGAAATATACTTGAGAGATTGGGCCAGTGGCTCATGCCTGTAATCCCAGCACTTCGGGGGGCCGACATGGGAGGATTGCTTGAGGCCAGGAGTTGGAGGTTCCAGTGAGCTATGATCACACCACTGCACTCTAGCCTG
Organism: Indri indri; assembly: GCA_004363605.1. Classification (NCBI taxonomy): domain Eukaryota; kingdom Metazoa; phylum Chordata; class Mammalia; order Primates; family Indriidae; genus Indri; species Indri indri. Next base: position 3,070 of record RJWJ010000438.1, on the reverse strand, counting down.
GGCAACAAAGTGAGGCCCTGTATCTCTTTTTGAAAAAAGGAAGAAAGAAATACACTCAGGAGGTGTCCCCAAAGACTGGCCTAATCACAAAACGTTTCCCTTGGCAGAGCCTCACTGCCATGTGTGTGGCGTCCCCGTGTTCCTCGCTCTGCCGTCCTTGCCGCCTGTGTCGTTCAGGACCTGACTTCCCTCGTGAGCGTGATTCCCTTGCGGATCTAACTTCCTGCTTGGTTTTCTACCAGCCTAATTGGAATTGAGGTATTGATGGCCATCAACAGCAGCTCATGGTGCGCTTCCCAGAAGACATTTGTTATTTAGACGCCTCTGGTGATGTTCACAACCTGAGGAAACATCAATAGTGGCCACGTCAAGTTTGGTGTCAGGCCCAAAAGAGCCTACATGCAAACCATAGTCAGGGGTTCTCATTTCTACAAAAACCTCTGGATCCTGAGGGCTCTTCTACAGAAGAGGGTCGCTGTGTGCAATTCCTTCTTTCAATCCAGTTCTGCAAGTGTGTTTGGCTAGTGGTCGGAGGACCATGAGCTCAGTGCGTCATGACCTGAGTACCGTAGAGGAGCTAAGGATGTAAGCTTCATCTTCTCCAAGGTACCTGATGGTGCGCGTGAGAGTCAAGGACATATGGAGCAGTCACAAAGCAGCAGGACCAAGCGAATACTTGGGCACCAAACTTCAGGGCAGCGTTGACAATGCTACGTGCGTTCAGAGGAGCCGATGTGGATGGCTGTTCTGGAAGGCTGAGTGGGTGAGGGGTTAGCAGGGAGAGGGGGAAAGCCATTCTTAGCATGGCAAATGTGCTGAGCAGCAGTAGAAATCAGAGCTAACGTAAAGCTGTGCTCCAAGCCATCTCTAAGTACCAAGTGAAAGGCTGTCTCTTTTGAATATTGTTTTTCCTTGTGCAAGGTGAAGGTATGGCAAGATGACACAGGCAGTCGTCGTAGATGGTGCACAGGCAGTCGTCATAGATGGTGCCGGTGGTGTTAAAGCCTGGATCTCTGGATACAGCACAGGTAAATATCTGTCAAAAACTTGGGAAGTGAAGTATCTCCAAATGAATAAGAGCCCAAGGTCAAGAGTTCGGTCCTGGGTAAGCCGGTCAGCTTTGCCAGTTTTGCTCCTGTTTGTGCTGCTGGCTCCGCCCAGCTGTGCCATGCTGGTCATAAGGACCCTGGACAAGAACATAAATGGATTATGATAAATCTGCTGCCGCCATTAAAAAAATCGCATTTGAATATAAGACATTGTGTTGGAAATCTCAGGGGTTTTCCTTGTTTGTTTTTGATTTTATAGAGCACACCATTAAGATACACTCACGGTGGCAAGATAGCATAGTGACTAGGTGTAGGAACCAGAGGTAAATTTCCTGGGTTGGAAAAATAGAGGTGATGGTGATATTAATACTTCCATAGGATTGTGTGAGGAATAAATGAGATGGTACCTGTGGAAGAGTTAAAAGTGTGCCTTGGCGTGTATTGAGCACGTGATAAATACCAAGTCATCATTATGACCCAGAATGGATCTTAGAGGGCGTCTAAGTGATGCCATAATTTTACAAACACAGACCCTGAACTCTTGAGAGGTAAACTGACTTGCCGAAGGTCACTAGTAGAAAGGGTGCTGTTTAATAGTGCTCTGGTCTCCTGTCTCATGAAAGAAATATTTACATTTACATGTTATCTTAACCATTGAAAAAACACATTCATGTACATTATCCCCACACTCTCCCTGCTGCACCGGGTTGCCTCTCCACACCGAATCACTAAAATATTTTTCAGGTAGCCGAGTGTAAGAGCTTCACGGGGAACGATTCCCAGTGGGCCCCAGAAAGAGGTGCCGCGTGATGCGAGGAGGGAAGGGCGCAGGGAGGCCACGTCCCAACAGTGCCGCTGACGAGCGTGAGGCCTCCAGTGCTGTGGCAAAGCCACGTTCCATTACTAATTCGAAGCTGTGTCAAATTAGTCATTTCTATGAGCAGCAGAGAGAGTTCCTTCAGGGGGAGCTGCCTGGGTTCCACCTGTCCTGACAGGCTGTCGAGACGGTGCCTGTTCCTCTCTGATGATTAGGAGCAGGAGACCAAGATGCAACTAGGTTTGCTGCATTTCTTCTTTCTTAGAGAATGTAGCCTGGCCTTTGGAAATAATATCTGCTTCTCTTTGGCGACTTGAAGCCTACGCTCCCTCTACCCTTGTCCCCTGTCTGAATCAGATCCCCCCCACCCCCGCAGTGACCAATAAGCTGGTCGGCCATGGTCACCCACTGGGATGGCTTTTGCCTGGTGTGTCTGTCTTGCAGGGCATCAGATTCCTTTAGCAATTCTGTTTTTCTTGGAGCAAGATGAAGAAAAGTATGTTTTATTAGAACTCCTCTAATAGACCACTGTGTGTTGTTTGATAAATCACTTGAGAACCGCCACAAATTTATATTACATTGAATAACAGTAGCCTAGTGGGGTATTCAGGTTAGGGGCAGCATTGCTTGGAACAACAGAGGAGGCACAGACTGATTTCAGACGTAGGAATTCAGGCAGGGGGCAGGGGCCCAGTGGAAGTTTAGGAGAGTTATACTGGCTGCAAAGACTTGGGTACTTTGCTGCGAGTTGTGCCATGTAAACTCTCTTTCCTGTTTTTATGATTCTTCAGTAAAATCTGTCAACAAACTATGAGCCTTTTCTTTTAAAAGACAATGAAGAGGCCAGTATTGACGTATGATCTGGTGAAGACAAGACGAAGACACTCAGCATGGTTTGTGGGAAGCAGAGGGCAGGAGGGAGGGCAGGTAAAACTGTCCTCAGGTAGCCAGTGGCCACCTGAAGAACAGAACGATATTTCATTCCACCAATAGCCAGCTAATCCCAGGTAGAATATTTCATTCCACCAATAACCAGCTAATCCCAGGTAGAATATTTCATTCCACCAATAACCAGCTAATCCCAGGTAGAATATTTCATTCCACCAATAACCAGCTAATCCCAGGTAGAATATTTCATTCCACCAATAGCCAGCTAATCCCAGGTAGAATATTTCATTCCACCAATAGCCAGCTAATCCCAGGT